>JAJPUD010006054.1:44915-133452 GCA_023553655.1 Myrmecobius fasciatus | reverse complement strand
CCTTTTCCTTTGCCCTGCCCCCATTCCTTTTCCTCCACCCCTCCCCTATGCCTCTTCTGCCACCCTCCTCAATCCTCCTCCCTATCCTCTCCCCTTTCTCTTCCTCTTTCCCTTGCCCTCGGCCTCCTCCCCCAGGACCCTCAATGAAGGTACCTCTTAGGGCCTCAGCGCAGGCCAGCTCCTTGCCCAAGGACAGGATTGAGCCTCCCTCAGAGGCCTTAAAACTATCAACACCCAGTGGAGGCTGTGGCAAGATGCTCGATGCACTGTGCCTCCTCAGGACCACAGAGACCACTGGAGATGGCCCCCCACCTCCGAGGCTGCGTCCTCTACACCATTCAGCCCCAGATTACCCACAACCACAAGGTCGTAAATTAAATCTGTGGTAGCCCCACCTCCACAGACCTTTCTACAGAGGCTTCCACTCCCTCACTCCTCCTCCACTTCTCCCCCAGTCCTCCTTCACAGCACTATTCCTCTTCGGTTCCTCCCCCTCTGTCTTCTCCCCTGCCTTCTTCCCCCAGGACCCTCGATGGAGGCCTTTGAGATGCCAGAGGTCTGTTCTTATGGCCTTGTCCCCCCTCACCTCCCCGCCCAAGGGCGGCAGGCAGAGACAGGGTGGAGCCTCCTTCAGAGGCCTAACACTATCAATACATGATGGAGGCTGAGGCAGGATGCTCAGTGCACTGAGCCTCCTCAAGACCACCGAGACCACTGGCTACGCCCTGCCCCCATCTCCTTGACTGGATTCTCTATACCATTCAGCCCAAGACCACCCACAACCACAAAGTCCGTACCCCAAATCTGCGGTAGCCGAACCTCGGGAAGCCTTGCCTTCCGTTGCTGCCGCTCCAAGATGGCGCCTGCACCAAACAGGAAGTAGCTCCAGTGAGCTGAAGTGCGCCTGTGCGCCAACGCCTCTCTACTGGGGCTTCCGGTCCTCCCCAACTCCTCTTCCGCCACCCTTCCCCCACTCCTCCGTTTCTTCCTTTTTAAGTTTCTCAGTAGGCAGGAGGGGAAATGGCGCATCTCTTGTCTCTCTTCCTATCCCTGCACCCAGCTACTCCCTCTATAATCGTGTCTGTCTCCTGCTAGCACCCCACCACCACCACTACCAATGACCTTTCGATTGATCCCTCCCCCCAGGGAGTCAGAGGTAGTGGGGTTCTCCGAGGTTTAAGGTGTGAAGTAGATTTCTTGCCACAAAGCCAGGGAGGTTAATATTCACTACACACAGGTCATCGGCTCTCCAAAAGTCATGGGACAGGTGAAGACTTCTCAGTCCCTGGGATAAATTGTCCAAACCTTGAGCCTTAGTTTCATTTACCCCAAATCATCTGACATGAGAAACAGGAATTACAAGTTCCCCTTCCCTGAGTGCTGTCGGTAGACTTTGCCACATCAGCAAAGGTTATCTCAAGTAAGATCATGGATGCTTTGCTATTTCTTAATTTCCATTTCCTTACTCTTTGTATAGGGGATAGTCTAGATTGTGAGCCTGCCCCCTGGTCACTAGGATTGGAGACCAGTGGTGGGTGGGGGATGTCCGAGTTAGGGGTACGTGATTTCCTTTTCTTCTGTCACTTGCCTCTCCTTGCCTGACTGCTTGTTGGGAAGGAGATGTTCTTTCTCACAAGATTGTAATAAAATTTCTTTCTGCTTCTATCTTGAGAAATCTCCTGGATTTATCTGAGCCAGTGATCTTTATCCCACACAGGTGCAAGATCATCTGGCATCTTGAAGCCCACCTGGGAGGAGAGCTCTCTCTCCGAGACTGGGGATAGGTGCCCCCTGCCCAACCCAGTCCTGGAGGGTAACTCACCCCCTCGATTGCTAAGTGACCGAGAAGGGGAGAATTGGTGAAGCAGAAACAAAACTGAAAAAGACTCCCTCTGCCAAATGAGTGTAGCAATCATGCAAGATACATGCATATAACCGGCAGGTGTACTGAACCGGGACCCAGGGGTCCTTAGAGAGAGGGATCCAGTGGAAAAGGGCAGCGCCTAGTAAGCCAAACTGAACAGGGTTCTGGGATCGCTGGAGATAGCGATCCAATGAAAGGGGCAGTACCTAGTAAACTCGCTGGAGTCCTTGCCAAATTTAGTGGGAGTCTAAACCTGAGATACAGCTAGACAGCCCCTTGGGGAATAAAGACTTTGGAATTGGGACAAAACTCCTTAAAAATGAAGGGAGAGATAAAAGAAGATGACAAAATATTTTTGCTCTGTGTGGGGAAGACACTCCCAGGCCTAATTGGGTATGTGGGACTTAAATCTCTATGTCAAAGCTAGAATAAGAGATTTCCACATGTGTGTCTGTGGATGTGGGCTTTGCACTCTGGGTTCTGTGTTAAAAATTAACCAGCTTGTGGGAACTCAGAATTCAGCCTCTGAGGTTCCCCAAACTGGCTTGCAGAAAAACCTGGATGAATTGCCAGAATTCATTCTCATTAATAATTCTTTCAGAGTTGGTCAAGCACCCACTTCCTCCATCTTGAAACTTAACTCCTCAATTCTGATGGACATGGTTCTCTTCAACAATGATGTGATTCAGGCCAGTTCCTATTGTTCAGCAATGAAGAAAGATAGTCATATACATCCACAGAGAGGCCTGTGGGAACTGAGTGTGAACCACAACACAGCATTTTAACGCTTTCTGTGAATATTTCCCTGCATTTTGTTTTCCTTCTTAGGTTGGTTTTTTTTTCTTCTCTCTTTCTAGATCTGATGTTTCTTGTGCAGTAGGATAACTGTATAGATATGTATACATATATTGGAATTATTGTATATTTTAACATATTTAACATGTATTAGACTACCTGCCATCTAGGGGAGGGGGTGGGGGGAAGGAGGGAACAATTTGGAACAGAAAATTTTGCAAAGGTCAATGGAGAAAAATTACTCATATGTCTGTAAATAAAAAGCTTTAATAAAAAAATCAAAAAGAAAAGAAAGAAAGAAAGAAAGAAAGAAAGAAAGAAAGAAAGAAAGAAAGAAAGAAAGAAAGAAAGAAAGTAAGTAAACTTAACTCCTCCCTGGATTACCAAAGAGAAGAGGTTTGTGTGAATTAGGAGAATAAAAGGCAATTTTGCTTAAGTGAACCATCTAGGTAGATTTTAGGGAATCTCACAACTAAGGGTTAATTTTAAAATAACTTTTAATTGGTATGGGTGTTAAAATTGGAAACTTAAGTACTTGTGATACATATTGGTTCTGTTCTACCTGAACTGATGACCTATGGGTTCTTTCTGAGATTGTAGAACCCAGATTTGGTTTATCAATTCCCCCGAACGTTTTTAGAATATAAACTGAAAAACTAATGGGAGGTGGAAAATGTGTTAAGGAATCTGTTGTTATTATCAACTTTACTAACTCAGTAACTATAATTTAGGAGATTGGGTATTTTTTTACCATTGCTTGTAAGGTAAGAGGAAATTTCAGCTGACCATGAAAATTCTAAGATTGTTCATTGTGTTAAAACCTACCACTGGTAATTACTATGTGTATAGAACAACAATAAAAAGGAGAAGATTTAGTAGTTACTGGAGTGGGGAGATCTTCACTCTAAATTAGGAGTTTCAGGATGGAAGTCACGCCTGTGTGTGAGATTGATGTAAATACCAGAGGTGGGGAATAATTTATCAGGCAGAGATTGAATTATATAAATGGCATTGGAATTTCAAATGTTGAACAATTGAGTAGATTTCAAAATGCACCTTCTTTTGATAGAATATGAATGGCAGAGGTAGGGGAGGTTGAAAAATTCCCCACTTAAAATCAATCTGAAAAATCCAGAGGATTGTGGGGGGGTGTTAAATACCCTAAATCATTGAAGGGAAAAAAGAATCGTGCAATCAGTAATAAAGGGACTTGTGAAAGATGGACTATTAAAATTGTATATGTCCCTTTTCATTACCCCTATCTTGCTCCTCAAGAAATCAGACGAGATTTATGGATTAATACAAGATCTTCAGACAGTAAACAATTTAGGGGCATGTTAGAGAGCCTCAGAGGAGATTAAGGGAGCCTGGCTCCAGAGCATTCAAGTTAGATTTTATTGAAAGGACACTTGTAGGAAAACTGAAGTATTTATTGGTGATAGTGGACTATTTGATAGGAAGAGTGGATGTTTTTCCCTGAGCTCTGCTACGTTGAGAGGGATTAGTAAAATAACATTGGAATAAATTATGCTTAGGCATGGATTGCTACGGACTATTGCATTCTGATAATTGAACACACTTTACTTCAAGGTTTTATAAGAAATAAGGAAAATAAATTAAAAACAAAACAAAAAAGAAAGAAATAAGGGAAGGAGTGGCTGCAAATTGGGTGCATCTGTCCTCATCTGGGAAATTGAAAAAAAAATAAATCAGGTTTTTAAGAAACAGATTACTAAACTTATGTTAAATACTAAATTGCTTTGGACCAAATGTTTGCCTATTACTTTGTTAAAGAATTAGAACTGTTCCCAGAAGAGATCTGGAGCTTTCCCCATATGAGATGGAGGGAAAAGGAAAATAATGCCCTCCTTTGAAACAAAGAATAAAGTTTTAAGAATTATATACTGGCAGTATATAATTAGCCACTGCTGGCCCTGACAATACCTTTGGAGTTTGTGATTCCAAGAGACTGGGTGCCTTCTTTTAAATCCTTTAAGTCCTTGAGAAGGACTTTATGAGCTGTTACTGATGACTGAGATCATGGTCCAGAAACTGAGAAGAGGTGGATTCTATACCAAGATGAAAGGACTGGTGGAGGAACCTCAAGAATGGATTGTTAAGGACAGTTCATAAGCTGTAAAAACTGACTTTGCACCAGGGCAATTAAAAATGTTTTGGTGGAGAAGGGAGGTAGATCCAAAAGTACATCCCACAGAAAAATTTTAAGAATAGTTGGGATAAACAGGTAGCAACATCAAATTCAGCCCCTTCTGCTGGGACCCTTGTTGATTCCTCTATTTGAAAGATTATTATGGTTTTTTTAAAACCATCTTGTCAGCCCTGGGAGAAAAGTTTGTTTAGGTTTTATAGTCTCCAAACAAGGAATGGGTTTGTTGACAACCTACAAGTTTGTTATATAAAAATGATTTCTAATGTTTATCTCTTATGTCAGAACGAGTTTTTACTGCAAAGAAAAGGGATCAAAGCTGTTAAGTCAAATCTCTTATGCATGTGAAATTTAGTAAACTTTATTTTAATTGGTTATATTGAATCATCTTAAAACTGTATCCAT
Source organism: Myrmecobius fasciatus (assembly GCA_023553655.1). Classification (NCBI taxonomy): domain Eukaryota; kingdom Metazoa; phylum Chordata; class Mammalia; order Dasyuromorphia; family Myrmecobiidae; genus Myrmecobius; species Myrmecobius fasciatus. The sequence continues at coordinate 128,221 of JAJPUD010006054.1, read as the reverse complement.
TATTCAAAGGGATTCTAAGAATAGTAGTTTATGCTTTTGAACATGTTACTGCTATAGACAATTTGCAAATTAGATTTTTCTATGTATTGAGCATTTTAAAAGCAAGATGATTTGTGTAATGCTGAACTTAGAACCATCTACTTAGATATGAAAGATAAGCTTCGAATGTTCTTAGATGAATCTCTTACTGTTATCAGTGTAAGATCATAGTCAATACTTATTTAGGATATGTGATCCTTGAGAGCTAAATTCATCTGCAGCTTTGATTAATGGGATTGGCTATTTGAGATAAAATCTCTTGGAATTGTAGCTGATATTATTTGGAGTTTTAAATTCAAGTATGATTGTCTGATGGATTATCAAGCCAGTGATCCACTATCTGAAAGGAATATGCCAAAAGCTACTCAGAGGAATATGATCATGAATTGTTATAGGTGGAGGTTGGTATCTGGGTAAGAGTGGGGAGGACAACCTTGGCTTCCACTTAAGGTGGGATCCTTCTGACTCAATTCCCTCAATTCTTGTTGACCAAGATCACCCCGCCAACAGTAGGAAGAGCTGGGATTTGTGCATGAGTCTATCTTGCCTGCTAGGCTGCCTGGCTTACATCTGGTCATCTCCTTCCTCTGCCAGCCAAGGATCATGTGCCCATCTCAGCAGGCACTCTCCAGCTGCAAGTTTCTCCCATTCCCTATGATCTGAGCGGGTACCCACAGACCTCAGGATTGTAGGAACTGCCCTGATGACCTTGGGATTAAGAAAACTCTGACTTTGGGCCAGCTTGTGCTACACACATATCAGGATGAGCCTCAGCAGGTTCATTGATGTCTGTAGTCCTCTCTACTTCCATGTTCCCTGGGGCTCAAAGGTGGAGGCCTAAGCCAGGTCCTTGATTCCTCCTTTCTTTGGGAAGGGGGATGAGGAGGAAATACAGGTAAATCAAGTGTGAACTCTGATCTGGTGAAGGCGGGAGAGGTCCAGCAAGGTCTCAGTGCCACAGGGATTAGAAGAGGCTTGTTGGAGATGAACATAATCAAATATGGGCTTTCAAGGACTGGGAAGAGGGTGGCAATTGTCAACAAAGAAGAGATGCATTTCAAGACAGTCCTCTGGCATAAGGGATTCCTTCTGGGGAGGACATAGGGCTCCCTACTGCCCCTTGTTTTCCACATCTGGACTCACAGCACCCTAATCACCCAAGGCAGGTGCAGTTGTCAATAGAGTAATTCTGAGTCCAGGGACTGGGTATATGTCTGCATAAAGGTCTGTGGGCCAGTCAGAGATATGGGGGGAAGCAATCTTTAAATGAATTCAGGTACTGAGACTAACTAACAATGGAGTCAGGTTGGTGCGATGGGGAAGAAAGGGAAAGAGAGAGAGAGAAAGGAGAGCAGGCATGCAACTTGGTATCTAAATCATGCAAAGGTCATGCTGCATTACTAGTCCATTCAACAGTAAGGGGGTGCTCCTCCTGAAGTAGAGGGGCTGCTTCTGCTCCAAAGAGCTCTTCTAAGAGGGAAGTTCTCGTCCTGTGATTTTAGATCGCCTCCCTCAAGCTAGCCCAGTTGCCTGTTAAGGGTCAAGGCAAAATATTAGCTTGGGATGATTTACTAGCAGAGAGAAAAGCAACAAGAAGCTGGTGGTAGATAAAATATTCTTTGGGGGACACAACAATACTAATCTTCAAAAATGTTACTGTCAGTATTTTTCTATGAGTATATTCTTACTCATATGAGTAAGCTTACAGCCTTCCTTAAGGGGAAACTGCCATGATGGTCTCAAAAGCTAATCTTGTAACAATCCTCCCCTTGATCTTAGAGACCACTCATGACAAAATCCATAGGGGTCAGTCCCCTTTAGTAAGAGGCTGCTGGAAGCATATGGGGTGGGAAAGGGGAGCATCTTAACCTAACTTTTCCTAATCGAATGACCAGTCTAATGGCCCAAAAGGTCTGTCAACCCTGATACCAAATGACCAAAAGCCACAGCAGCTCTGCAGCCGCTATTCCCTAAAAACCCCAGAAAGCTGACATGGGTAATCAAAACCATACTTAACTCTAAAAATGAAGTCAAACAAAATAAAACCAAAGAGCTAACTGGTCATAAAAAAATCTTTCTTTATTCTGTTGGAGGGGAAAACCAGCCATGTCTAGCTGGGCTCATTCTGGGAGGAGACCCGCTTTAATGCGGGCAAATCTGAACACTCACACCAATGGCTATGCAGGGAGCTGTAGTCCCAGCAGGAAGGGACACCCGCAACAATGAGACAAGTTTGACTCCTAGCGGGGCTTGACAACTGGCACTAGGGGGGGCTTGACAACTTCAGAGACCACTCAGTGCTGGTATGAGACAGTTCTGGGGTTTGGCCGAGGCTGAGATCATCCGGGGGTGTGCCTCAAAGGACTGCTGTACGCCAAGCTCAGAGCAGGGCCTGCTGGCTGGGCCTGAGTTCTGGAAAATGGGGTGTCTCCTAAATAGGAAAAAGAGGAGTAAAAGGAGAGGGGTGGCCTTGACCTCGGGATGAAGACAGGTGCTAGGTGTGAGTATCCCACACTGCCTTAATTCCTACTGGATAAGCCAGTCAGAGTCTGGACCATCCTCTGAGCACAAGTGCTCCAGGAACCCAGGAGAACCAGCTGTTCCAAGGGCCTGGGAACATGCAACACACCTGTGCAAGGTCACTGCCCTTGATAGCCCAGGTATCCACACTGCCACAGGCAAAGCTTGCCAGGGTGCAAACTCCCCTGTTGGCTGGGAGTGGCGAGGGGCCAAGCAGGTACTATCACCATGGCTGGGGGTGTTCCTCAGCCTGCCCCCAAGGTGTCCCTTTGGCAGTGACAGTCACCTGCTTCTGCAGGTGTCAGGCAAGCACTTCTGCACACCTTTCAAACACTCAGGAGTGTCCTTTTCAGCCATTGCCCAGGGGACTGTCCCCAGGAGGGTCTCAACTTGTAATCAGGATGCCCTTGCTTCCCTTTTGTGTCTGGACAAGAGCCTGGGGTGCCAGGGTGCAGGGGCCATGGTGAATCCATAAAAGGTGAGGTCAGTGCCCATGCTGAGGAGGGTGTAGGTGAGGTTGCAAAGAAGGGAATCCTGGTATGGCCATACAGGAGGAAGAAAGAAACTGGAGATGCACCAGTGTCCCAAATGCTCCAACTGCCCTGAAGAGAGGGACTGCAGCCAGCAAGGCTCTACAAGAGAAGCTTCAGCAAAATGGGAACTGAGAGCTCCTGGAAGAGCAGAGGCCCAAGGACTAGACAGCAGATTACCAGCATTCACGGGATCAGGGAGAAAGCAAGGAGTTCCAGGGAAAATCGTACTGACTGGCAGCCTTGGGTATGGGGCTCACCACAAAATGTAGCAAGCCCTCAAAGAGATGGGAGAAGCAGATCATCTCACTTGTCTCCTGAGGAACCTGGATGAAGGCCAAGAAGCAGACAGCCTGAAGCAAACCTGGAAGAGCCCATTGGTTTAAGGTGGGAAAAAGTACCACGAGGAAGCACGCTGCCACTTAGAAGCAGAATAGGTCGCCAGGTGGATGAACCAAAAGCTGAATGAACCGAAGGCTGGAAGGAAGATTGTCAGGTGAATTATCAAGAATCTTACCCATGGATCCAACGCACTCTGATGGCAGAAAATGAGGAAGAATCATGGTGTCTTTGGATGAAGATGGAAGAGGAAAGTGTCAAAGATGGCTTGAAGCTTCACATGAAAAAAAGGAAACTAAGATCTTTGCAACTGCTCTCATCACTTCCTGGCAAATAAAGGCGGAAATAGAAGCAGTGTCAGGTTTAATGTTCTTGGGCCCAAAGATCACTGCAGACGGTGACTGCAGCCATGAAACTAAAAGGTGCTTCCTCCCTGGGAGGAAAGATCTGGAAAATCTGGACAGCCTGCTAACCAGCAGAGATCACATCTGAGATGGACAAAAGTCCATCGTCAAACCTGTAGTTTTCCCAGTAGCAGCATATGTCTGTGAAAGTGGGACTATGGAGAAGCTGAGCACAAATTGAAACTTTGGAACCGTGGGGATGGAGTAGAATTTTGAGAATCCCTTGGATAGCAAGGATATCAAATCGAATCAGTCAATTAATTCAGTCTACAAAGTGAATGGTCAAATGCTGAAGGTGAAGCTTAGATACTTTGGCCAAGTAACGAGAAGGTGTAAAGTAAAGGTTCTTTCTAGTTTCCATTTGCTCCTACAAAATCACACACACAATTTTACAAATAGATTTAATAAAAATACTTAAAGAAGAGGCCAAAACATGCCAGTTTTACAGAGATGGTATCTTAAGCAGCTTATATCAATAATCAATAAAACAAAGCAAAGAGAGAGAAGTAGAGTTATAGAAATCATCTCTAAATCAGGGCAAGCACCAACTCTGGAATCAGCAGTTGGGGAATCTGGGGCTTCAGTCAATCGAGTCCCCATTGGAAAGGTTACCAGGCAGAGAGTCCTCTTCGTGGGTGAGACTCCAACCAGGTAACTAGACTTTTTTCTGTCAAATCCTCTGAGAATAAAGAAGGCATTCTGCCAGAAGGTGTGGCCAAAGTACTAGTCCTTACCTACAGCTCTGCAAGGGCGACCAACCTTCCATTACCCCAAGGACAGCACGTCCCCCGGATAGCTACTTCCAGGAGTCCATAGGCAGTTAATCATGGTCACCCTTGAGAGTCTGGCCAGCATCTCACAAGGAAGTTTCCTTTAGGTTCTCAAGACCATCTACTCTGCGAATATACTGAGGGTCAATTATAGCATAGGGGTTGGTTATAGTTCAGATTGTACTTTATAGACATATTGGACATAGGTTTGGATAATCGTATTCTAGGATTTCTCTAAACCTTTCAGAAGGTAAGACCCATTGAAAAAGACCCTGATATTGGAAAAGATTGAAGATCAAAAGAGAAAGGAACAGCAGAAGTTGAGATGGATAGATAATGTCATGGAAGCAATGAGCATGAGCTTGAACAGACTTTGGGAGAAAATGGGGGATAGAAGGGCCTGGTGTGCTATGGTCCATGGGGTCATAAAGAACTGGACATAACTGAACAGCCGAACAACAGAGTCCTAGTTCACTTTTTTGAAAAGTCAGCCATGCAAAGTTGCTCCAAATCACTATTGATCAGAGAAATGCAAATTAAGACAACTCTGAGATACCACTACACACCTGTCAGATTGGCTAAAATGACAGGAAAAGATAACGATGAATGTTGGAGGGGATGTGGGAGGGCTGGGACACTAATACATTGTTGGTGGAACTGTGAACGGATCCAACCATTCTGGAGAGCAATTTGGAGCTATGCTCAAAAAGTTGTCAAACTGTGCATACCCTTTGACCCAGCAGTGTTTCTACTGGGCCTATATCCCAAAGAGATCTTAGAGGAGGGAAAGGGACCCACATGTACAAGAATGTTTGTGGCAGCCCTTTTTGTAGTGGCTAGAAACTGGAAACTGAAGGGATGCCCATCAATTGGAGAGTGGCTGAATCAATTATGGTATATGAATGTTATGGAATATTATTGTTCTGTAAGAAACGACCAGCAGGACGATTTCAGAGAGGCCTGGAGGGACTTGCATGAACTGATGCTGAGTGAAACGAGCAGAACCAGGAGATCATCATGCACAGCAACAACAGTATTACATGATGATCAATTCTGATGGACATGGCTCTCTGCAATAAAGAATTGTCTCAAACCAGTTCCAGTTGTTCACTGGAGAAAACCATATACACCCAGAAAGAGGGACATGAAATATGGACCACAACGTAACATTTTCATGATCTCTATTGACATTTGCTTGCATTGTGTTGCCTTTCTCTGATTCTTTTTTTTTTCTTGTAGATAGGATTTTTCTTGCATAACTTGTCAAGCATTTCAACATTATTAACATGTAGTGGACTTCCTGCCATCTGGGGGAGGGGAGGGGACTGGGGGTAAAATTTGTATTGGAAAGCTTTGTAAAGATCAAGGTTGGGGAACTACCCATACATACGTTATACAAATAAAAAGCTTAAAAAAAATGTTTTACAATAAAAAAAAAAGTCAGTCATGCGGCAAAGTCAGAATTAACAGGGTGGGAAATGTTCCATTTTTGCTATGAGAATTTGTGAGAGAATGAGAGATTGTGGTAAGAGAGAGGATCCTAGTTTCTCAGTAAGTCAATTAACTTTGTTAGAATTTGACTTTTAGCAAGTTCTTTGACTGGGTCAATCATTTTATGACCTTGCCCAAGCAGGTCAGGTCCCAAGGAACATGCAAATTTACAAATAAAACCATTTTCATGGTCTTTTAAGAAAAACTTTTACTATGCAGTGATTATTATTATTCCCTTTAAAAAATATTCCCAAATAAATTCCCAATTAAATACTTGAGAGGTGTTAACATTATGACAACAGGTATTTAATAACAATAATTCCATGGCAGCCTTATCAAAAAGTTTGATTTTCCAGTGACACAATTGCATTATCTTCTCAACAGCATTTCTTATACCATGGTTTCCCAACACTTACAATACAAGAAAATTTAGAAACATAATAACATATGCAAAACTATGGATTAAAAACACAAAACAAAATGTATTGCCAGTCAGATGACATCTGTTTAGGTGAATGCATCCCCAAATTATCTTTCACAGAAAAGCACTACGTTCATCTTGTTAGTTTTGAAACCCTATATTGAGCAATTCAGGATAATGTCATTTTGATCTAATTATACTTTTTAAGAAAACTTATTTTGCAGCTTCTAAACACATTGCCTTAGTACCAAATGTTAACTATATTTTTCTGTTAAGTCCTGATTTACTTCGAAAGGGTTAACTATCACAGTTTTCCTAAAAGGAGAACCCATATCACTTTAAATGAATCTAGAATAAATTCTCTCACATCTAGATCAATATTTGCAAATAATATCACATTAAACTCAATTTTCCCAAGGGTCACTTACTGCTAGAACTTCAGCTTATTGGATCTGCTACTTTCAATTAGTCTACTGCCAAAGATTTTAAATGACAGTTTCATATTCTCAGTCCCTTCTTTTAGGATCCATGAAGATTTTTCCAAAACATGGAAATTGCAAAAATAACCATAATGAAATTATGAACGTGCTCTCCTTATATAAGGACTAAAATATATCCTTGTAGTGGTTTTTCAAAGACAGAACTTTGGTTTACTCTCCTCAAATAATTCCATGCTGCAAATGTTTCTATCTTTTCCATATCACAAAGAATAATCAAATAGAGTTTCTCATATTCTTATCTCAATGAGATAAAAAAAACTCTCCCTAAAATTTGTTTCCCTAACACCGAATCCTTTACGTTCAAGCCCTCCACCCACAATGTCAGTATAAATGGACTCCAACTTATCTTTCCCCCCTAACCCCTTTCTTCTCTTCTCTTCCCTATTTGCTTATATCTTCTGTCTTCCTTTATCCTTCCAGTGGACTTTAGCCCTTCAAAACTGTGCCTTTCTTTTATTTTGTTTTTCTGTGATATTCTGATATGACACATCTCTTTCTTTCTTCTGCTTTCTCAGGTCATCTAGGCTTTAGTTCTCTTTTTTTTATTAAAGCTTTTTATTTGCAAAACATATGCATGGGTAATTTTTCAACATTGACCCTTGCAAAGCCTTCTGTTTCAAATTTTTCTCTCCTTCCCCCCAGCCCCCTCCCCTAGATGGCAGGTAGTCTAATACATGCTAATTATGTTAAAATATATGACTAATCAAATATGTGCATACATATTTATACAGTTATCTTGCTGTACAAGAAAAATCCGATCTACAAGAAAAAAAAACTTGAAAAGGACAACAGAACACAATAAGCTTTAGTTCTCAGTCATATTGCAGAATACCTAAAGAACTAATCTTTCCTCCACCAATTTGGGGGACACAGCAAACATTAATGTCAGTGGCTCGGTGGATAGAGCTCAGGGCCTAGAATCAGGAAGCTCTTCTTCCTGTGTGCAAATCCAGCCTCAGATACCTGCTAGCTGTGTGACCCAGGGAAAGCCACTTTACCCCATTTGCCTCAGTTTCCTCAATTGTAAAATGAGCTGGAGAAGGAAAAATGGCAAACTGTTCCAGTATCTTTGCCAAGAAAACTCCAAATGGGGTCAGGACTGAAATGACTGAACAGCAAACCATAAATATATCATAAAACTAGTGCCTTACAGGAGTCTAGTGGGGAGAAAGAGCTGGTCATGGAGCCAAGAGGACCTGGGGTCAGGTCCAACTTTGACAACTTCTGGAGTAGTAGAACCCACAAAAGTATGGGGTGAAACAATTTTCCAGCCCAAGACAACTTAGAAGGTTGGCAGAAAAGAAAGCAATGGCTTCTAGTGTTCTTAGCCCACAAACAGTATGAAGGTTAGACAGCCAGTCAGAAAGAGATTTCAGGAGTCTCTGCCAACACTAAGACAGGGGTCTTGTTGCTTTGCCTGTGCTAGAATCAGGGTCACAGCCAGGAGAGTAGTAAACACGCTTCTCCTTTGATCATACCATCCTGGAAGAACTGAAAGCTTATGGATTCTGAGAACCAGCTTCACAAAACCCTGAATCTTGTAGCAATGCCTCCTCTGCTCCAAAAACAGAGCCCAGTTTTAATATAAAGTTAAAAGTCAAGAAATAAACGGGAAAAACGAGCAAACAACAAAATATGATCCTGACCATAGGAAGCTACGATAGTGACAGAAAAGATCAAAACACAAACGCAGAAGTTACAACTGCTATATCCATAGCTTCAAAAAAAAAGGTGAATAGGTCTCAGGACCAATAAGAATTCCTGGCCCACAAAGGATCTTAATAATCAAATGAGTTCCTGGAGCTAAGATAACAGAGGTAACAGGAAATTTCCTGAACTCTCCCATTTTTACCTCTAAACAACTATGAAATAGTACCCCCCAATTCATTCTGGAATGGCAGAGCAATCAAAAAGCAATGAAACAAACTTCTAAAGCAAAAAACTTAAAAGGTTGACAGGAAAAGGTCTATCCCACTTGTGTAAAGGGAGAATATAGTTCAGGAGAGGAAGTGCCCTGCAAGCCAGCAGCAGGCCTTGCCTCAGGAAGCCAGTGGGAGGACCTTTGCCCCTTTGCAGCCACCAGGCAAGCAAACCCCACCAACAACCCCCCATATGTGCCTCAGCACAGAGCTGGGCGAACAGACCCCAGTACCAGGACACCCCACACACTCGTGCCTCAGCACAGCAGAACAAACAGGTTGATCCGGCGCTAGGACCCCCAGTGTGTCTCAGTACAGCACCAGATGAACTGTCAGATACCTGGCAGCACCAGTCACCCTCCACTCCACCTCCATTCCCAGCCCTCTGTGGCAATAAGCAAGCAGCAGCAAGGCAGCACAGCCCCTCCCCCCCCGTGCTTCAGCATAAAACCAAGCCAAATCCTGTGAAGTCCAGAAGCACCAGGCACCCCCCCATTCCATCCTTTCAGCCTAGCACCAGGCATGAGGATTACTTATGGGAGTCAGGAGAGCATCAAGCAAAAATCCAGGGCCTGCACTCCCTGGCACAAGAAGCTTGGGAAAATGCCGCTTCCTCCCAAGGAGGATTTAGAAGGGGAAAGGCTTGAAAAGATGAGCAAAACAAACAAACAATCACAAATGGACCATAAATAGTTGTTACAGTGACAGAAAAGATTAAGACCCTAACTCAGAAGAGGACAACATCAAAAGGCCCACCTTCAAAGCCCCAAAGAAAAATGTGAATTTCATTCAAACCCAAAATGAAACCCTGGAAGAGCTCAAAAAAGAGTTTAAATATTAGATAAGAGAGGCAGAAAAAAATTGGGAATAGACATGAGAGTGATAGAAAAAAGTCAACAGCTTGATTAAAAAAGGACAAAAAATAGAAAAAAGAACAAAAATGTACTGAAGAAAACAACTCCCTAAAACAGAGAATTAGCCAAATAGGAAAAAAAAGATAAAAAGGCTAACTGAAGAAAATAACTCCTTAAAAATTAGAGTTGGACAAGTGAAAGCTAAAAACTCTATGAGACATCAAGAATCAATCAAACAAAATCTAAGCAATCAAAGAACATATTATGAGATTCTGGTTTTTAATCCATTTTGCTACCTGCTTCTATTTTAAGGGTGAATTTATCCTCTTCACATTCACAGTTATGACTAATTGTGCGTTTCCTGCCACCTGATTTTATTCTGTTTATCTTCTTGTCTTTTTTATCCTGTTCCTCCTGTAAAATTAGTGCTTTTCTTCTGACCTCTGCTTTCTTTTCTTTGACCTCCCTTTTATCATCTCCCCTTTCATTTTTAGCATTTATATCAAAGCATCCTTCAAAACCTTTACCTTTCAATTTTTCAACCAACTCCTTTCTGAGGACCTACTCCTCCACCTCATTTCAGCTACACACAGAGACCGCTTCATCCACGATCTTGCCATTAATGTTCTCTGTTACTCTAACAGTTTTTCCTTTTTAAAATAGGAATTTTCCTTTTTAATGATTAGATAACCATCATCTGTTTTGATAACACTTCCCCCTCTACCTTTCAAAATTAAAAATTGTCCTTTGTCTTCACTGTTTACTCCAATCCTTCTATACCACAGTTCTTTCCCAGGCCATCATCCCTGCATTGGTGATATATTTCTCCCTTCCATATCTTGACCCAGTGGTAGATCAGTTTGACTCTAAACTGTTTCCTCTCTCCTTTAACCATCTTTTGCCTTTGCTTCGACTTCATTCAGTTAGCTGAATGAGGCTGTCAGACGTCACAAAACCATGCTGACTGGGTCCACTATCTATCTGTTACACAATCTCAACTAGACCCTCATTTTAAGAAGGCAATCCTTTTTACCTCTCCCTGATTAGTTCATGTGTCTATTCACCACAACACCATTTCCAAACGTTTCCGTGCCTTCTCCAAACTCCCATGGCCTTCTTACCCTTTTAACAAAGAAGTTTACCTCATGTTTTCCTGAAAAACAATTGAGACCATTACCCAATCAATCATTCCCCTTTTTTCCTGTCATCCTTATCTCACATAAATGAGAACTCTACCTCCACTATTTCCTCCTTCATTTCTATCTCACATGAAGAGTTGGCCCTTCTCCTTGGCAAGGGAAACCCCTCTCCATGCACAAATGACCTCCTTCCATCCCATCTTTGTTGTGGCCAGCACAAACTAAATGGGCTGGTGACCACTGAAAATGAGGAGATGGGGTTGCTGATAATTCAACAGAGCCGTTTAATGACAGAAATCATGTTGCTTATATATCTTAAAACCATATGTTACTATGAAAAACATTGTTCTGTAACCAACCTGGTCTTTGTTTTCTATGCTCTAACTCTCTGAAGCATGTTGTTAGTTTCTAGGGACTCAATGCCCCCGTAATTGTGTCAGGACCTTATGTTTTCTCATGATTTCAAGCTTAAATACAGTCTTGATTAATCTGAGGAGGAGGGGAGCATCCCAGTTACTGAAGTTTCTACCTTCCTGGGAGTTCTCTACACATCTTCTCCAGAAAGTCGCCCCCTTTGTCATCCTCATTTTCTCATTAATCTTCAGTCTCTCCCTGTTTAATGATTACTTCCTTAATTCAGAGGACTATGCTTCTCTTTCCTCCACCCTCAAAAGTTGTTTACTTGATTAGTCCGTTCTCCTTAGTTATAGTTCTGTGTTTCTCCTTTTTTGGTGGATAAATTCTTTGAGGGATGTCTTTTACAAACAGCTACATCCTTTCATTTTACATGTTTTTAATGCTTTGAAATATGGTTTCTGACCCCACTATTCTTGTTCTCTCCTTTTATTCTGATCCCACTATTCAAATGTTCTCTCCAAACTTACCAATGACATCTTCATTGACAACTCTATTAGTGTCTTCTCAATCTTTCTTCTCGACTTCTCTGTAGCCATTGCCACAGTCAATCAGGCTCTTTGATTCTTTCTTCTCTCTAGGTTTTTCAGTTCCTATTTTCTCCTGGTTCTCCTCTTAACTCAGTTTCCTTTACTGGATCTTCAAAGCCCTATTATACTTTTTAATGTCTGATAGACAAACCTTAAACTCAACAAGTCCAGAACTGAACTCGTTATTTCCCCTCCCCCAAATACCTCCTTGTCGTAACATTCTCCTTACTGTCAAAAGTACCACCGTCCTCCTCCCGATCACTCAGACTCACAAACCTAGGAGAAAGCACTGAATCCTCACTTCCCACTATCCTCCCACCATAACCAAGGGCTTTTGCCAAGTCCTGTTGTTTCAAACTTCACAGAATCTCTCTAGAGACCCCCTTCTCTCCTCTGACATTGTCACCATCCTAGTGAGACCTTCATTACCTCACGCCTGAACTGTCGCATTAATCTTCTGGTTGATCTTCCTGCCTTCTTTATTTTATTTATTTTACTCTAGTCCATCCTCTACTTAGCTGTCAAACTGATTTTTCCCAAAGTACATGTCTGATCACATCAGCTTCTCTACTCAATTAATTGCTGTGGCTCTACCTAACACTTCCAGGGTCCAATATAAATTTTTAGTCCTTCACAAAACTGGTCCTTTTTACCTTTCCAGTCTTTTTATATCATACACGCCTCCATGTACTTTATGATTCAACGATATTGACCTTGTTCTTCTCTATTCTTCCTACGAGGCATTTTAACTCCCACTGTGATGTTTCACTGATTGTCTCTCATGACAACTTCTCTTTACTTATCTCCACCTTCTGGCTTCTCTGACTTCTTTCAGGGGTCATCTAAAGTCCTACCTTCAGCAAAGTGACTTTTCAAGTCCTTAATCTTAGTGACTTTTTTGGGGGGGATCGCCTCTATTTTTTCCTTTATTTTTAAATATTTAAATATTTTTAAATAAAAAAATCTTATTTTACATAGTTATTTGCCTGTTATATTTCCCTTTAGAATATGAACTCTTTGAGAACAGTGATTGCCCCCCCCACACACACACACACTTCCTTAATTTGTATACCCACACTTAGCTCAGTGTCAGGAACAGGCTGTTAATAATTTTTTTACTTGTTTTTGGTTTGATAATATATCCTAATTCCTCCTCCCCTCTTTTTATATTTCTCTTTCCCATATTTAAAATGTTCTTCTCTTCTCCATTACATCTATAAACCTCTATCTCTATGACTCAGCTCGAGCATCACCTTTTTTTAATGGACCTTTGCTGATTCCCCTAGATTTTAGCATCTGCTCCCAATCACTGAGCATTTTACAAACACACCTATACAGACAATGCACACACTTGCCATTTTCATAGGGAAATCTGATGTACGTATGTACATGTAACAGGTTGCTATCTATCTATATCTAGGTATAGTATTCTCCTTCTTTGGAGAATCAGCTTTACAAAAATAAAAAGAAAATAAATAAGAAACAAAATCCTTTTTGTTTGCCCTAAAAATTGAGCAAAATAGGTTTGGTTCAGGCTAGAATAGCAGAATGATCTAACTATTTCCCTGTTTCTCAGGCTGTACCCTGAAAACCTTATAAATAATAACTCTTAAGAAGCCCCTGTGGACTTTAGCTCAGAACTGCATCCCCTCTTGGAGCCCCACCTCCAATGCCCAATGCTCAGGCACACACATGCACACACTCACACACACACACACACACACAGACGCACACACACTCACAGACACCCACACCCACACCCACTCAAAAACACACAGACACACACCACACACACACACATACCACATACACACAGACATACAGACACCTACACACACACACACACACACACACACACACACCACAGAATTGGATTTCACGCTATTTCACCCTCACCCACCAGAGTATTTCATGAAGTTATTTACATATTTTACCTTTTTACAGAAGAATACCAGAAAGGTGGAGGTGGGCCACAGACAGTGGATTGAGCCTAGGAATGGATTTGGGGGAGGGGAGGGAGGTACAGAATGGAAACCAAACCAAACCAAATCTCCACCTACTCTGGTTTCCATGGAAACGTTGGATGTCTTGAAAGGACGAAAAAATAAAAAGAGAGAGAGATGGAAAATCTGCTTCTGCCCCTGCAAAGGGCGACCCAGCTGTATTCATGAAATAGTGCTGTGTAGATAATCTTTGATGGAAGATGCTGAGTGTGTGTGTGTGTGTGTGTGTGTGTGTGTGTGTGTGTGTGTGTGTGAAATGCCCAGTGATTATGGAGAGAAGACTGAAGGGTATTTGGGTGCAGGGAGAAAGGAAAGGGAGAAAAGGGCATATCTTGCTGTGAAGAGAATTTTCATTTTGCTACTTCTTCAACTCCTCTAGCAGGTGATTGTTAAAGGGCTTCTGCTTTGCCGCACAGACCTTAGGCCATTGAACATGCCCTTAGTTTTCTCCAGATATATTCTCTTCAGCAGAGTGTGGGTTTTATTTTCCATGACTGGTACCAGATGTGAAATACGCTTTGTGTGGGGAGACATTTCACAACCTTGGTCTGTAGCCACAAAGTTCCTGTGGAGGTTTAGCTATATATCTTAATGTATAAGCACACTGAATCTTTCAATCTGAACTCCCTTTCTATTAATTAGCTCTATATTTTGTGTACTCGACCTGCCTGCCTTTTTTGGAGAAATTTAATAGATAATTCCCCATTTGACTGTTTCCCTTCTCATTCCAGATACATTAATTTCATGTATACAGAAGCTTTGCAGGTCCTTATAATCAAACTTACCCATTTTATCTTTTCAAATTGCCTCTAACTCTTGTGTGGTTAAAAACACATACTACTGAAAGGTATATGTTCATTTTCTCTTCAAATTCTTGGCTTTAGTCTTTCATATTAAGGTCATACCTATGTAGTGTTAAATCTAATTTCTGTGAGAGACTGTTTCTGGCTTTCCAAGAAGTGTTTTTTTAAAGACCAAATATGTTATTTATTCCTAAATAATTTATGTTTTCTGGTTTATTGATTTTTTGTTTCTTATTTTCCCTTGCTTGGTCTGTTTGATCTATTAATTTTTTTAAATCCCCAAATAGATATATTTGGTGACTTTTGCTTTATAAGATACTTTGCAGATTGAAAGGACTGTATCTCTGTATTTCTCTGAAATCATCCTGCTGGTAATTTCTTATAGAACAATAATATTCCGGGGGCAGCTAGGTGGTGCAGTGGATAGAGCACCAGCCCTGAAGTCAGGAGCACCTGAGTTCAAATCTGGTCTCAGACACTTAACATTCCCTAGCTGTGTGACCCTGGGCAAGTCACTTAACCTCAATTGCCTCAGCAAAAAAGAAAAAACAAACAAACAATAATATTCCATAACATTCATATACCATAATTTGTTCCGCCATTCTCCAATTGATGGGCATCCATTCAGCTTCCAGTTTCTTGCCACTACAAAAAGGGCTGCCACAAGCATTCTTGCACATGTGGGTCCCTTTCCCTCCTTTAAGATGTCTTTGGGATATAGGCCCAATAGAAACACTGCTGGGTCAAAGGATATGCATAGTTTGATAACTTGTTGAGCATAGTTCCAAATTGCTCTCCAGAATGGTTGGATCCGTTCACAGCTCCACCAACAATGTATCAGCATCCCAGTTTCCCCACATTCCCTCCAACATTCATCATTATCTTTTCCTGATATTTTAGCCAATCTGACAGGTGTGTAGTGGTATCTCAGAGTTGTTTTAATTTGCATTTCTCTGATCAATAGTGATTTGGAGCACCTTTTCATATGACTAAAAATGATTTTAATTTTGTCATCTGAAAATTGTTCATATCCTTTGACCATTTATCGATTGAAGAGTGGCTTGAATTCTTATAAATATGAGACAATTCTCTATATATTTTAGAAATGAGGCCTTTATCAGAACCCTTAAATGTGAAGATGATTTCCCAATTTATTGCTTCCCTCCTAATCTTGTCTACATTAGTTTTGTTTGTACAAAAACTTTTTAACTTAATATAGTCAAAATTATCTATCTGGTGTTCAATTAGGAGTTCCTTTGGACATAAAATTATTCCATCTCCACAGGTCTGAGAGGTAAACTATTTTATGTTCCTCTAATTTGCTTATAATATTACTCTTTATATCCAAATCATGAACCCATTTAGATCTTATCTTGGTATGTGGTCTTAGGTGTGGGTCAAGGCCTAATTTCTTCCCCACTAGTTTCCACTTTTCCCAGAAGTTTTTGTGTATTGGTGAGTACTTATCCTAAAAGCTGGGGTCTTTGGGTTTATCAAACCCTAAATTGCTATAGTTATTGCCAAGTTTGTCCTGTGATCCTATCCTATGCCACTGATTGACTACTCTATTTCTTAGCAAGTACCAAATGGTTTTGATGACCACTGCTTTATAATATAGTTTTAGATCTGGTACAGCAAGGCTACCTTCATCAGCCTTTTTTTTCATTAATGACCTTGAAATTCTTCAGTTGTTGCTCTTCCAAATGAACTTTGCTACTATTTTTTCTAGACCTGTAAAATAATTTCTTGGGAGTTTGATTGATATGGCACTAAATAAGTAAGTTAGTTTGGGTAGTATTGTCATTTTTATTGTATTCGCTCAGCCTACCCATGAGCACTTGATGTTTTTCCAATTGACTAGGTCTGACTTTATTTGTGTGGAAAGTGTTTTGTAGGTTAGTTCCTATAGTTCCTGACTTTTCCCTGGCAGATAGATTCCCAAATATTTTATACTATCAACAATTATTTTGAATGGAATTTCTTTTTGTATCTCTTGCTGCTGTTGGTAATATATAAAAATGCTGATGATTTATGTGGATTTATTTTGTATCCTGCAACTTTGCTAAAGTTGTGAATTGTTTCTAGCAGTGGTTTAGGTGAGTCTCTAGGGTACTCTAAGTATACCATCAGGTCATCTGCAAAGACTGATAATTTGGTTTCCACATTACCTACTCTAATTCCTTTAATCTCTTTTTCTTCTCTTACTGACAAAGGTAACATTTCTAATACAATATTAATTATTAATGGTGACAGTGGGCAGCCCGGTTTCACCCCTGATCTTATTGGGAATGGTTCTAGTTTGTCTCCATTACATATGATGCTTGCTGATGGTTTTAAGTCGACACTACTAATCATTTTAAGGAAAAGCCCATTTATACCTATACTCTCTAGTGTTTTTAAAAGGAATGGGTGTTGGATTTTGTCAAATGCTTTTTCTTCATCTATTGAGAAAATCATATGATTTTTGTTAGTTTGGTTATTAATATAATTGATTATGCTGATAGTTTTCCTAATATTGAACCAGCCCTGCATTCCTAATATAAATCCTACTTAATCATAGTGTATTATCCTGGGGATGACTTTCTGTAATCTCATTGCTAATATCTTATTTAAAATTTTTGCATCAATATTCATTAGGGAAATTGGTCTATAGTTTTCTTTCTCCATTTTCACCTTACCTGGTTTAGCTATCAGCACCATATCTGTATCATAGAAGGAATTTGGTAGCATACCTTCTTTGCCTATCTTTTCAAATAGTTTGTATAGTATTGGAATTAATTATTCTTTGAATGTTTGGTAGAATTCACATGTCAATCCATCTGGCCCTGGAGATTTTTTTCTTAGGGAGTTGGTTAATAGCTTGTTCTATTTCTTTTTCTAAAATGGGGCTATTTAAATAATTTATTTCCTCTTCTGTTAACCTGGGCAATCTATATTTTTGTAGATATTCCTCCATTTCATTTAGATTATCAAATTTGTTAGCATAAAGTTGGGCAAAGTAACTCCTAATTATTACTCCAATTTCCTCTTCATTGGAGGAAAGTTCTCCCTTACCATTTTTAGACTAACAATTTGATTTTCCTCTTTCCTTTTTCTAATCAAATTAACTAAAAGCTTATCTATTTTGTTGGTTTTTTTTTTCATAAAACCAACTCTTAGTTTTATTTATTAATTCAATAGTTTTTTTATTTTCAATTTTATTAATATCTCCTGTTATTTTCAGAATTTCCAATTTGGTATTTAATTGAGGGTTTTTATTTTGCTCTTTTTTTAGCTTTTTAATTGCAAACCCATTGATCTTCTCTTTCTCTTTTTTATGCAAGTAAGCATTTAGAGATGTAAAACTACCCCTTATAACCACTTTGGCCGTATCCCACAAATTTTGGTATGTTTTCTCATTATTGTTATTCTTCTTGATGAAATTACTGATTGTGTCTATGATTTGCTGTTTAGCCCATTCATTCTTTAGGATTAGGTTATTTAATTCCTAATTAACTTTTGGTCTATTTTTTCCTGGCCTTATATTACAGGTAAATTTTATTGCATCCTGATCTCAAAAGGATGCATTTACTATTTCTGCTTTTCTGCATTTGATTTTGAGGTTTTTATGCCCTAACACATGATCAATTTTTGTATAAGTTCCATGAACCCCTGAGAAAAAAGTATACTCCCTTCTATCGCCATTCAGTTTCCTCCAAAGATCTATCATACCTAACTTTTCTAACATTTTGTTTACCTCCCTAACTTCTTTCTTATTTATTTTGTGGTTCGTTTTATGTAATTCTGAGAGAGCAAGGTTGAGATCCCCCACTAGTATAGTTTTACTTTCTATTTCTTCTTGCATCTCTGTTAATTTCTCCTCTAGGAATTTGGATGCTATACTACTTGGTGCATATATGTTTAGTATTGATACCACTTCATTGTCTATGGTAACCTTTAGTAAAATATAGTTTCCTTCCTTATCTCTTTTAATTAGATCTATTTTTGCTTTTACTTGATCTAAGATAAGGATTGCTACCCCTGCTTTTTTTGTTCACCTGAAGCATAAAAGATTCTGCTCCAACCCTTTACCTTCACTCTGTATGTATCTCTATGTTTTAGATGAGTTTCTTATAAACAACATATTGTTGGATTCTGGCTTTTAACCCAGTCTGCTATCTGCTTCCCTTTTATGGGAGAGTTCATCCCATTCACATGCACAGTTAAAATAACTAAATCTGTATTTCCTGCCATCTTATTTACCCAAAGTTATGTTTTTCTCTTCCCTTTCTCCCTTCCCCCTTCCCCAGTATTTTGTTTTTGATGACCACCTCCCTCTAACAGTCCTGCCCCCTTTAGAGCCCCTCCCTCTTTTTTAAACCTTTACCCTAATTTCTCTATTTTCCCTTCTATTAGTTTATCCCTTTCTTTTCCTCCTTTTCCTTCTACTTCCCTAAAGGAGGGACAAGTTTTTTTGTGAAACCAAATGTGTCTGATGTACTCTTTTAGAGCCCAATCTGATGAGAGTAAGATTCACACAATGCTAATCTCCCTCCCATCTTTCCCTCAATTATATTAGATTTTCTATGCCTCTTCATGAGATTTTTACCTTATTTTTGCCTCTTTTTTACTTTATTTTACCTCCTTCCCCCTATTTTTCCAGTATTATAACCCTTCCACCTTTTATTTCTTTTCCATTATTATCAGAGTAAAAATCAAATTATACCCTCATTCTTTGAGTGTACCCATAGTAGAAATATAGTTCTCAAGAGTTCTTTCCTTTTTACCTTTTTATGCTTCTCTTGAGTTCTGTGTTTGGAGGTCAATTTTTTTATTCAGATCTGGTCTTTTCATTAGAAATAAGTGAAATTCTCCTGTATCATTGAATGACCATCTTCTTCCCTGGAAGATGATGCTCATTCTAGCTGGATAACTTATTCTTGGCTGTAATCCAAGTTCCTTTGCCCTTTGGAATACCTGATTCCAGGCCCTTTGATCCTTCAATGTGGAAGCTGACAGATCTTGTGTGATTCTAATTACAGTTCCTTGGTATTTGAATTGTTTCTTTCTAGCTGCTTGTAATATCTTTTCCTTGGTGTGATAGTCCTGAAATTTGGCCACTATCTTCCTTGGGGTTTTAATTTTGGGGTCTCTTTCAGGAGGCGATTGGTTAATTCTTTCGATGGCAATTTTGCCTTCTGATTCTAAAACATATGGGCAATTTTCTTTCATAATTTCCTGGAAGATAGCATCTAGGTCCTTTTTTTCATTGTGGCTTTCAGGGAGTCCAATAATTCTTAGATTGTCTCTCCTGGATCTGCTTTCCAAGTCAGTTGTTTTTCCTAGGAGATGTTTCATATTTTCTTCTATTTTTTTCATTTTTTTTTTGTTTTTGTTTGACTGATTCTTGAAGTTTTATTGAGTCATTCACTTCTCTTTGTTCAATTTTAATTTTTAATGTATTATTTTCTTCAGTTACCTTTTTTAGCTCCTTTTATAACTGGTCAATTTAATTTTTTTGTTCATTGAATTCTTTTTCCATTTTGCCAGTTTTGTTTTTCAGTGAATTGGTGTCTTTTTCATATCTCTTTTGCAGGGCATTATATCCTTCTTGCAATGATCTCCATTCATTTCCCCATTTTTGTTCTAACTCTGTTTTGAGATTCTTTATGAAATCTTCCAGGAAAGCCTTGTGAAATGGGAACAAGGTCATGTCCACCTTTGTGGCTTCCTCTGGAGTTGCTTTCCCTTTAAGAAACTCAGGATCTGAGGTCTGCCCTTCTTTCTCTCCATAAAAGCTTTCTATGGTGACAACTCTCTTCTGCTTCTTACTCATTTTTTAGAGCTTGAGGTCTGCTTAAACCAGGGGACACACAGCCATTTCAATTTGCCCTGGGGCAGTTCACATAGTTGACTTCTGGTTCGGGGCTGGTCAGATTAGGTCCACTCTAGGTCCACGCTCTCAGATGCTCTTAATCCACCCTTTACCAAAGGCAGATCTGCCAAAGCACCTGCCCTCAAGCAGAGCAAAGTGGCCCAAGTGTCTCCCAGGGACTTCCTGGGTGCCTAGAATGCGCCAACCTCAGTCCCAGCCCCGGTCTCCCACCCCGGCTGCGAGCTGGAGCCTGAGCAAGCGGCCTGATCCCCTGCCCGTCTGAAACAGACCTGCTCCGGAGTTCTTCCAAGGTAATTTTTGATGGAAATGTGTTGTACTCCAAGTGTTTGAGGGAGCCCTCACTCCAGAACCAGTTCAGAGGCTTAATTTGTTGTGGACCTGAGGGAAGATCAGAGGAGCTCAGAGAGAGTTGTGTCTGCACTCCACCATCTTGGCTCTGCCCCCCAGTGCTTTATTTCTTTAAGAAGTACTTTGTAAATGAATTTATATAGTTCTATGTGTGTGTACGTTTTGGTAGACTGATCCTCATGTATGTTGTGTCTTTTAAAATTTATTTTAAATTGTATTTCATTTTCTATTATTAACTTGATTTTTTTCTAAATGTGATTGTTATTGTTATTTATGGATGCTGTCAATATATATGATTTTTTTTGGTAGCTTGGCTCTTTCCTGAATCTATTAATTTTCTCATTTGGTACATTTGTTTATTCCCTAGGATTTTCTTAGTAAACCATCAAGTGAACAGCAAATAGAGATACTTTCATCTCTTTACCAATTTTCATAACTTTATTTCTGTTTAAATTGAAATGGATAAAAGACTGGGCCCCCCTCTCCAGGTCAAGGAGCCTTGGACTTACTGAGAAGTGTTTGCTTAGCAAGGGTCTGAGAAGTGCTAGACTTGGAAGGGTCTAAGAAGTGTTTGACTAACAATGTCAGTTTACCCTGATTCAGACCACATCCTGTTATCACCCTATTGTAAGTAGGAAGTCAATGTTTTATGTCAAATGTAACCAAAGGAGTAGCAAAATACTTAAAGGTGTGCCCCTCCCAAGGCTAGGGCGAATCTGTACTAGCCTGTCTAGGGAGGTCAGTCGCTGGCCAGCTAATAGATGCCGTCAAAATCCAATTATGTCAGCTGTCCTGTATTTTCTAGCCTGGGCTATCTCAAAATGAGATTACTATCATTTGTAGAACTATATAAAATATCAGGGACAACAGGCATCTTTGCTTTACTATTACATTTTCTCAGAAAACTTCTGGTTTATTTTTATTGTTTATGATGTTTATTTTTGGTTTTATACAAATCTTTTCCCTGAGATTTGCGTATACTTTGTAGAGTTGGTTTTTCTTTTTTCTTTTCTTTTCATTTCTTTTTTTCTTTTTCTTTTTTTTTCTTTCTTTTTTTTAATATAAATGAATATTGTACTTTGTCAAAGGCCTTTTTTGTATCTATTGAGATCTACTGAGATAATCATGAAGCCTGGGATATTTGTTTTCAGTATGATGAATTATGTTGCTTGTTTTCCTAATATTAAACCAGCCTTATATCCCTGGCTTAATCCAAGTTGACTGCAATGATTTCTTGGGTCAATTGTTATCTTCTTTTTTATAAGATTTTATTTAACCTTTTTGGATTCATGTTTGTTAATTTGTTGAATTTCTAATTTTAAAATCCATATTTCGTTCATGTTGTTGTTTGGTCACTTCTGCCAGCTCTGACTCTTTGTGTATAGTAATGTTCCTTTTTTCTATTTCACTAACAAAAGTGTATTTTTAGCAATATAATTTCTTCTGAGGATTGTCATAACTGCATACATGAAATTTTAATGTGTTGTTCCATCATTTATATTTTTTATTGAACTTTAAATTCTTTCTATCATTTATTCTTTGATCTATTTATAGTTAGAGTGCTGTTGTTCTAACAATCAGTCCATCAATGATTGTAAGTCTTCTGACCTAGGAATATAATAATATTTGTTCGCTTAGACTTTAGCTTCTCTTCTAACAATGTCTGTCGATGATTCTAAAGTCTTCTGGCCTTAAAAAAGTCCTGCAAACATTACTGACTCAGAAAGATAATCTCTTGGTCTGTGATAACCAATTCCTGAGACAATAGTGAACAGAGCATCCCTCAGATTTACCTGTAAACCATCAAATTAGCAAATAAGTAACATGAAGCTCCTGGCCTTTGTCTTATAAATCTATCTTCTTTCTCTTGGTTCCTTGTTCATCCCTTAAGGAATTAAATTCGCTGTTGTCAGCATAATAAATCTTTGTCCCTTAACTTGGAGACAAAGTGAGTTTGTGAAATCTTTTGCCATACCTGCAACACCGATCTGGGGACCCCTAAAATTGTTGGAATGCTTTATTCCTTAACAATTTAGGCAAACAAAAAAATATAGAGAATATCAAGGAAAATGAAACAATATTTGGAATGAAGGAGGAAATGAATATTCAAAACTCAAACTCTATTATAAAACAGTAGTAATCAAAAACATTTGGTAATGGTTAATATGTGGGATGGAAAGAGGGCTTCTCAGAGAACTGAGCTGTTAATGACCAGGCCTAAGTGTGAAGGAGCAGGTCGATTCTCCAAGGGCCCCCCCCCCCCAGCTATGACTCATAACACACTTGAAGGAATTGCAAAGCAGCCTTTACAGATGCAGATATTGCTTGTGGATTGGGCATGAAATAAACTGGAGGCAAGAGGGAAGAGGATGCACCTGCCTCTCAGTCCTCCTAGTATCATTATCTTCCTCTCACATGAAGGGATCAATTCTGCTGGTAAGAATTAGATCCCCAGCAGCCACTAGCAGGTCATGGACGCCTGCCATAGTTTGGGGCCACAGTTTTGGGAAAACCTTCCCCTGCTTGTACCCTTGCTTAATCTCACATAAATCGCTTTGTAATTTATACTCCCCATGTACTTGTACCCTGAGGATGGAGTGGATTCCTGTGATAGACTGTGAACCTTGATACTATGTCAGTGACAGCTGGGGCCCAAGATGGGGTTTTTAGGGTATAAAAACTTTTCTGTTGTCTGTCCTTTGTCTCTCTTCACTGGAATAATATTAGTGAAGGTGATGACCCTTTCCTGCAGGAATTGAATAAAGCACTTTCTGTTCTGGCTCTGAGAAACCTATTTGCATTATTTTGGGTTAATGGTTGCTGTCCCATACAGTTAAAAAAGAGAAGTAGATGAATGGAGCAGACTAGACCAATGAGAATCAAAAACAATAAAACTCCATAACCCTGTGTTTGATAAACTTAAAAATATAAGTTACTTAAGAATGAACTCTCTTGATAAAAACTACTGGGATAACTAGAAAAAAGTCGGGGGCAGCTAGGTGGTGCAGTGGATAGAACACCAGCCCTGAAGTCAGGATGACCTGGGTTCAAATATGGTTTCAGACACTTAACATTCCCTAGCTGTGTGACCCTGGGCAAGTCACTTAACCTCAATTGCCTCAGCAAAAAAAAAAAAAGAAAGAAAAGATAAAAGTCAGGGAGAAGTAAGGCTTAGACCAACAGCTTATACCATATTTCACAATAAGTTCTAAAAAGTTATATGAATCTCTAGTTAAAGGGAAGTTTCTTCTCATGCTTTTTTATTAAATTAAAATGGCACTATGGTATTGCCACTCTTTCAGGAGATGGTTATAATTATGTAAAGTCTCAATAAATAGTCGTTAGAATATTTCCCCTGAATCAGTCATCTTCTTTCTTTTATATACACTTCCTCTCCTCTTCCCCCCCCCCTTGTCTTTTAACCTTCTCTTTTCAGGATTTTGCTTAATAGCCTTTTTTCTTTTTTGCCATTATCTGATTATATATTTCTTTTCTCCTTTTATTTCAGTCAAGTAGATTTCCCTTTTCTCTCTTCATTAGTTTTAAAATTCTAGACTCATTAGTTTTTTAAATTTTCATTTCTTGAGCCACTTGATGGAAAAGATTTGTCTCATCTCTTTATTATGTATCTTCTCTTTCTGTCTAATATAGACCTTCATTCTTTCGTGCATTATCCCTATACTTATCTATTCTCTCTGTTCCCTGTGTCCTTTTTGATTGTAGTTAAATGCAATCAAAAATTCAAAGATACCCATTCTAAACTCTCTGGGAGTTTCTAGTACTACCTTATAAAATTTTACTTCAAGACTCTCCTTGAATGAGGTGGGAAACTGAGGACTTCTCAGAATAATGATTGTGAGAGATTGGTAGGGTTTTTCACTGGGAACCCAATTGCAGGAAGAAATAAATTGTGGCTTCTTTTTTTAGAATATCAAAGGCAGACCAGGAAAGGTCTGCTTGTTATCTGTGGGCCTTGAGTGGGCAGGAAGTGCTTTGTTCTGGAGATTGGCAGCTCCTGGGAATGGGCCTCCCTTTCTTTATAAGTATGGGCTCAGGTGAGGGGGGGGGGCATTCCTTCTTTTCCTTGGAGTGTCCCAGAAAAGAATCACTGTCCTGGAGAATTTTGCAAAATTCAAATAAACTTCTAATCTTCACTTTGAGAGATCTCTGAGTAATGATTTTGAATCGGGAATCGTATTTTTATCCCACACATCTTTTAATTTTGTCCATGACTCCCAGAAAAATACCAGTTCCTGCAGGGGTCAGAACATTGCCTCATGCTTGGTCGCCAGCCTCAGCATGATGGAGTGAATAAGACCCTAGTAAAAGGCCATGTCCCTGCTAGCAACCCAGTATCTAAGAGGGCCAGAGTAGAGAAGGCTTGGGCTTTTGTTGAATTTAAATGGAATTTAAGAGGGCCTTTGTTGCAGGGAGTCCGAGTTGAATTCCCACAGCTATTCCCTGAGGCAAACAGGAAGGGGCATTAATTCTCTTGTCCTTAAGTGGGCCCTTTTGTTGTCATAAGTAGGCCCTCATTTCAGTAAGCCCTAGTCTTTGCATTAACAAAATTACCAGAATCCCACATTCTGATTGGACACAATTACTGTGTCCAATCAGAAAACCAAGTTATGATGTCAACCTTCATAGTTATTTTTATCTTATAAAAGAACCTACTGGTACCCTACTTCTTTGCTAACTCCTTTTAGGGTTAGCCTGCTTACTAAGCATCAGTATTCCTAGTTAATTAGGAACGTAGCCTGTCTTACTGGAATCTTTCCCTTTGTTATGGTGTTTTAATCTGTGTTAAAAGGTAAAACTTTTTGGAAATTAGCCTGTTCCCAGCAGCATGATGAAATCTTTGTCTCTTGATTTGGAGATAGTCTAAGGCTACAATTTTTTTTTTTTTGAAACACTGCATAACACTGGTCTGAAACTCTAATACATTTTGGGGTTTCCAATCCTATACCCCAACATTTGGTGGCCCAATATATTTTGGGGTTGTGCTTCTGCAATTCCAACCCCATTGATCACATCCATAATTATGAAATCCACCACAGATTTATGCCTTCCCCCTGATTGTCTTCTTTCTCCCATTTGTCTCAAAACCTTCTCCCTGGGTACATGCCTTGCCATTTTCCCTAGGTGCCAGTGAACCCCAAAAGCTCCAACTCCCTTCTTCCAAAGTAGGACATGTATCCTTTGCAAGCATCAGTTTCCCCAGATCATACCCAATGGAAGGACTCTATTTTCCTTTACAGAATGTCTCTTCACCCATAGGAGCATTTATCCATTGAACTCCCTCACACCAGCAAAGCAAGGTCTCTTCCCTTCCCTACCTTTTGAATACTTTCCTCCTTCTTACTCACATCCTTCAAGCTCTTCTTGAGACCACAGAGGTCACTTTCCCTCATATCTAGATGTCAATTTGACCTAGATATATCACATACTCTCCCCTATCTCCCAATAATCTTCCCTTTCATGTATCCTTCTGATGGGGGGTCCAGCTTCTAGGACAAATGTAGCAGTAATCCTGAGATCCCCAGACCTTAGGAGTGCTATTGTTCTAACAATCTGTCAATGATCTTAAAATTTCCTGGCTTTAGGAATACTATAGATAGGCCTAGAAAATTTGATGACTGCCAGATAACAATGTGTTGGTCAGGGATAACAGGGTTTCTGAGACAAATGGTGAGGTGCATACTAGAACACTCCTCGGTTATTCTCTAGGCCATAAAATTAGCACATCCGTGACAATGAAGAGCCAGATCTCTGTCTTTTTCTATAAATGTGTCTTCTTGTCCCTGGTTCTTTGCTAAATGCATTTGGAACTTAACCCATTTGACTTGGTGTTACTATTACAATAAACTTTGCCCCTTAACTTGGAGATGGGTTCAAGCCTGCAAATTCTTTTGAGAAACCTTGTCATACCAGTCTGTGACCCCAAATTTTGGGGTCTCTTTTTGAATCTCAACTCTTCCATCTTGTAACATAGTCTCATAAACATTATTGATTCACCCATAGGCAGAATGTTGACCCAGTCTATCCATGATGGCCTAGATTCACTTCTTCACCAAATGTTGATCTTTACCCGTTTCCTCCTGTACATTTAGAAAGAAGCCTCATGTCTCTGTTGTCCCTCTGTTGTTGCTGTCTTTGACTGCCAAATACATTTATCTCTCCTGTCTGTTGCCTGAGGTATAAGAGAAGCAATTAATCTCTTCTGGTCTGGTTTTCAGTCTAAGAATGCTTCAATCACCTTTTTATTATTATTTATTATTATCATCCATCTTTTGTATTTATGGCCGAGCTCAGATTTTCAGGGTAGGTCTACATCTGAGTTCCATCACTTTTTGGAAAACACATTATGCCATTGACTCATGCAAGTTCTTGTAAGAGCATTATACCTTGTGTTATTCACATTTCCTTTCCTTTGTATTTGAAGGTGTTTTTCCTTATCACTTGCAAAACTTTTTTTTCCCCCGAGGTTTATTTTTTATATTAATGACTACATGTTTCAGAATTTGCAGCCTTGGTTTTTTTTTTCTTTTTTTTTTCTGGAGGCGGTACCTGAATTATTTCAATTGGTATTTAATTTTCTATGTCTAGAACTTCTGGGCAATTCTCTTGTGTTACTCCTTACATTATGGTGTTTGTTTTTTGTCTCATCCTGGTCTTCTGGGAGGCCAATGATCCTTGCATTGTCTCTACACATCCTATATTGGAGATCAGTATATTTTGCTTTCAGAGTGAGAATTTTTTAATAGTTATTGTTTTTTTTTCTTCTTGAACTAAATTTTCCTTCCTTTTTGGGTATTTACATACCAATTTATTTTATTCTTTTTAATTAATCATCTAGTATGTCACAGGCATGCCCAGTCCAACATCCCCAAGTTTCTCTACCACTGACCTGAAACTTCATTCATTGTGATGTAGTGAAAAACTCCTGGTTTGGGAAGCATGATTCTCTGCCCATTTCCCTACTTAGTTCTCTTTGCTTTCTGTGCCTGAGCTGAATCAGTATTAAGCACTATTTGTAATGAGGTAATGAGGGGCAAGGAATATGGGGAGGGTCCTCTGGTCAGTCTCTGCAAACCTAAGACTGACCCTAAGCAATACCTTTCTCTTCTACCCTTTGCCTTCTCAAATAAGTGGGTAGAATATGTCTGATACTTGTTGAAGGCAGATGGTGGAAGGGGAGAAAGCAAAGTCTCTGTAGCAGCAAGGGTTCTCTTAGTAGGATGACTGGAGATGAGGGCAGAGGCAGTGCATTAGGGACTACTGTTTTTTTCTTTCGATTCATCTGGATTCTGCCTTGTTTGGATTCCCTGGGATTTTATTTGTCCTGAATAGAGGGATGGAAGGGAGCAGGATTCTGCCAAAATCTTTTCAGGAAGATTAGATCTCAACAAGGGCTCTAGGCAGGAGCCTGTCAGAATTAGGAGTCTCTGTTAAGGAAGTATTCAGTGTCCATGTATATGGTGTCAGGTAGTCTTGTAATGCTGGAGAAATTGAGGCAAGACAGAGATTGATTTTTAATCATTTTAATGTGAAGAGTTTAGACTAGCCAAGGCCAGCCAGCTGCATGGGACTCTTGTCTCAAAGCATTCAGCAGTGAGCAACTAATTCAAGAGAGTTTTATAGCTAGGGGAAAAAAGGCAGATAAGGGGGTATCGAGGATACTGGACAAGCCATAGTTCCAGGAAAGGACCATAACTTAATCCTGAGAGGGTAAGAGTAAGGGGGGCAAGGACACTAGGTGAGTGGACAAGATAAGAAATTCAAGGGCAGGAGATAGCAGGCAAAGAGCAATACTCAAAATTATTTTTTTTCCCCAG
Organism: Myrmecobius fasciatus; assembly: GCA_023553655.1. Classification (NCBI taxonomy): domain Eukaryota; kingdom Metazoa; phylum Chordata; class Mammalia; order Dasyuromorphia; family Myrmecobiidae; genus Myrmecobius; species Myrmecobius fasciatus. Next base: position 99,487 of record JAJPUD010006054.1, on the reverse strand, counting down.
CAAGCATTTGAGATAAGGTACCTGGAGTTTTATGACTCAATGGTATTTCAGGGCCTCTTTTCTAACTTAATTTCCCCATTTCTAAGGAACAAAGGAGTGGGGCTATACTAATTTTATCCAGGGCATAATAATTCAGGGAAACTGAGGCATTACATTCCACACTCTCTCTCCTGAATATTCAAATCTTTGAATTATCTTGGAGGGTCTCAGCACCATGATTTTGATTGACCCTACCTAGAGCAGATAAGTCAAAATAAAATTAGAAAAGGTGCAAGGACCTATGGCGAGGGCAAGACTCTCCCTGATAATCCCAGAGTTGTTAAGAGTATTTTTTAAGGGCAGCACAGAGGCCTCCCCTCTGCAAGAATAGCATATCAGGGTCCTCTGCAGTTCTGGAGCACCATCTCAGCCAAGGCATCCAGTCTGAGAGGAACAATTCCATCTGAGTTAGGTCATTTGAGCACTTAATTCAGCATCTGCTTGTAGAGGGAGCAGCCGGGCTCAAGGCAGTTGTGCTAACCAATTCTCATCCTTAGGGTTAGACTGTCAGAGAGACTCCAAGAGGGAAAGGTGAGACCTGGAGTGGCTCCATCAATCCCCACCTGGAAGAATAGACAGGCTAAGGAACACTGCTCCTAGGATACAGAAAGGATTGGGATTAGTGAGCAGTGTGGGAGTATGCACATTTTAGTCAGACCCTCACCAAACAATGAACCTTCAGGGCCCTGATACCAAATTGCAAAGTCCTTCGAGGATACTGAAATATTAATTCAAGGAACTGAGGTTACAGGACTGGAGGAATGGATCAGAAAGACTGTCAATCACAAGACAAGTGCCTGTACCTTGGAGATTTCCAAGGATGATTTCTGGTTGTTTTTCCCAGCAACAGGTAATCAGAACATGGCCCCAGAAACTGAGTCTTCCAGGACAATTCCAACAGAATAAGGGGTTCAAAGTTAAAGCAGAACCAACAATCACAGCCCAGCTGGGGCTAAATAAACCAAGTAGGCAGTAAAGACGAAAAAAGGACCGATGGGAAGGTTTCCAATTTGAACTGGTGGGCTAGGAAGAGCAGTAATGCCTGGGGCAAAGTGAACAGGAACTAGTGGCACTAGGGGTGGTATGGGCTGAATGGGGTTAAGCAGGGCTGAGGCTTTGGGGAAAGATTACTATGGTGGCCAGAGAGATGTGTAACCTGCTGCCTGAAGTTTAATTTTTGGCAAATTCAATTTCACCTCTCCCCCGACTGCTGTCCCTTCAATCTAATCCCTAGGTGAGTTGTTTAATGAAGGCATATTTCCCCATTTTTTCAAGTGCTTTTGGGAAAATCCACCAGCTTTCCTGGTCCCTTATCTCTTATCCTCCCCTTTTTGTTTTATGGAAGGAATCATCCAAGGGGGAATAAATGGAGGCTCCAATTGTCAAGTAGCCATCTCACATATAAGTCCTGAATGGGAATTAAAGTTCCTGTACATAACACACTAGTAGAGTAGGGATTTTCTTTTTTTTTCTTTTTTTTTAATTTGAAAGGAAACAAAAGTCTAAGATAAGGTGTTAGACTATTTTTTATTAAAACTTTTTATTTGCAAAACATATGTATGGGTAATGCTTCAACATTAACCCTTACAAAGCTTTCTGTTACAAATTTCCCCCCCTAGTCCCCAACTCTCCCCTAGAAGGCAGGAAATCCATTACATGTTAATTATGTTAAATTACTTGACAAATCGAATATATGTATACATATTTCCACACTTATCATTTTTGTGCAAGAGAAATCGTATCTACAAGAAAGAAAAATCAGAGAAAGGGAACCCAATGCAAGCAAACATCAATCGAGAGCATGAAAATGTTATGTTTTATGAAAATGTTATTTTTATTTTTCCTTCAAAACTTTTAAGATTCCCAATATAGTTAACAGCTAAATAACCTACTTTGGAACTTATCTAAAGGTCCCTCCAACAGTTACGTGTTCTGAAGGGAACATTGTGTTCAATTAGATAACACAGATACATACTATAAGTATCCTTGCCGCCACAGTTACCCAAATTGCACCCCATTATTTTTCATCCTACATCCTAAAACATTGTAACAGGGGACCCAGTCAGGACCGTTCCAGTTCCTCCCAAATCAAGGGGGCTCCAGGTCCATTAGGGGTAGGGGCAACAGTCTCATCTTCTGAAACTGCTTCCTGCTGAGAATGGGCAAAGAGGTGGATCCTATTCCAGGGAAGGGGTATGGTGTGGTGTGCTGGAAGCATCCCATGGGCTGATCCAGGTCCCAGAAGCAGGTCAATACAGCTGTAACCTGACCAAAATCTAGAATAAAAACCAAATCTGACAAAGAAAGATTAGAATAATCTGAGATGAGAGAAAGCCTGGTTCACAAGGACTGTTACAAGATGTGGAAAGCCAATATAGATTGGCCAGCAGCTTCCCAGGAAAGGGACATGTTTGTCTCACAGGACAGACACATCTTAAAGATGTGTCAGCTGTAGTCCCAATAAACAAAAGAGCAGTTAGATCTCACAGACAATTGTGTCAATTGTTCTCTTATTATTTTAGGAACCTTTAAGACTTGAATACCTACAGGCACAAATATCTAGTAACTTATAGAGGACTAGTCTAAATACCTATTTGCCTAAATATTTGGGATATAATAACGACATATAATCAGATTGGAAACAGCAAGATATTACATAATTGAATTGTATTCATGGTTTCTATTGACTATTTGTTCTGATTATAAAAATCAGCTATAGAAGGAAAAAGCAGGGACATGGCTATTACATAATATAATCAGGGAAAACTGATTCTTCAGCACACACATGACACGGGATAAAGTAGCCTTAACTCAGTTTTACTTCAGGTGAAACTTGTCTCAGTAACTTTCAGATGGTGGAGCTTTGAAACTCCCAACAAATATCAGCTACAGGCCCAAGAGATTTTACCTCCAATAGCAAATCTCATCAACCAAATCTTCAGATGAATCCCAAACAGATATTTACCACGACCTTATATTGATAACAGTAAGAGATTTGTCCCAGAGAGTTCATAGCTTATCTTTCATATCTAAGTAGATGTTTTTTTTTTCTTTTAAGTTCAACATTACACAAATTATTTTGCTTTAAAATGCCCAATATAGAAAAATTCTAATTTGCATGTTGTCCATAACAGGAACATGTTCAAAGGGACAAAGGTAAAAACTATTATTCTTTAAATAATGTGTACAACTTTAAGATGACTCAGTACAATCAAAAAGAATATAGAATATCCTAATTTCACATAAAAGAACCTTATCAGAATTAACATTAATAACTTGTAAAAGTAGGCTATTCCTTTAAACAATAAAATGCTCTCTGTAGCTGAGAGCCAGCTGAGTTTGTTTTCACTTCTAAAAAAAAAGCAGCCACAATCAGGGGAGAGGAAGGTGGGTTACATTTTCACCTTTGAAGCCAAAATATCTCTTCCCTTTTCTGCCCCACCTCTACTTCTCTTTATAATTAATTTTTAGGGTGCCAAGTCCTTCTCAGGATTTAAGCAGCCAGTGTGTTTTATTTTCCCAAACAAATGGCAAGTTCCTTCCATTTAAGGGGCTCACCTCTTTCTTTTTTTTCAACTTAACTCTTCTCCCCTTTTCCAACATGCTTTCTCCCCCTCTCTCTCTCCTGCCAATTCCAACATGCTTTTTCCCTGTCTCTCCTTCTCAATTACCAACACTATGTCCCTATTTCACATCCCATCTCTTTCCTTCCGATTCTAACATGCTGTTTTTATCTCCAACAAACTCCATCTCTCTCTCTCTCCAACTACAACATACTGTTTCCCTCTGTCTCCAACAACCTATCAAAACATTTTTTAGATTGTGATATTACAATAACTGCTACTTAATTATCAATTTCACAAGTTCCAACAAATGATTGACAAAGAAACATAACCAATCACAAAATGGATAGAACTCTCATGTAATGTATAGTCTTTTCAAATTTTAACATACACACCAATTAAAATTATTTAAACAAAATCAACACTTTTCCATGTGATATTCTAACAAGATATTTCATTCAAACTGTCAATTGTTTCTGCAAATTAATCTTTCTTGTCCCATGTATGTAAAGTTATCTCTTTTCTCCTTTCCTTAATTTTATTTTTATTTTTCCTTCAAAACTTTTTAAGATTCACAATATAGTTAACAGATAAATAACCTCATAAATCTTATACACATGTTCAGCAGAGCTTACAACATTTAAAAGCATAACTTATAATGTTTACAAATTACCCAGTATATATTTTAGAAGGTGACATACTTCATCTAATTAGGGGATCTATGACCTCTTCAGGTAAGTTATCAGGACTTTCTTTTTAATAATCTATTGTTAAACTGAATCAAATCAAATACAGCTTTAATTTTTTTTGTCTTTCAATAGTAATGGTTCAGCATTCAAACAAATTCCTAAGATCATATACCCAGAATAAACAGATTTAGCATGCACAAGGCAATAGTAATTATCTCCCACAATTTCAGAATCACAGTACCACTTTAAATAAAAACTAAGCCCCCATAATTCAATAGACCAATAAGTCATATCCTTTTTCCCACTTAAGTAAGTTTCCCTAAAATCTAATCAAATGTTGCAGACAAACTGAATTACCATTTGGTTTTATACACACACACACACACACACACAAACTCTTACCTCGCCCTGTTCACAGCTGCAGCCTGACTCAGATAAGGTTTTATTGCCCTTTTTTCTAACAGATTTTTTAAAAGCAGCCAAGCTTTCTGTTTTTTTCCTTTTTTTTTCTTCTTCAAATTACTGCAAACCGGTTACAATTAAGTCAATAAGGGAGTTAATACTCACAAGCATTTTTTATGCTAAGCACCTTTGCAATATTGAAATGACCAACTGCCAAATTTCTTAATCATTGTTCTTAAAACTTAACAGAACTCCTTAAAACAACACAACAGACAGACAAGACACAAACACAGACTGCACAGATACAACATTTAACAAATAAAACTAGGGGCAAATTCCTGATATCTCAGGAGTGCTGTGAGGGGAGTTTTCAGGTCGATAATTTCTCCCTCCCAGAAAGCCAAAATGAACTTTTTCAAAGATTAAGTTTTCAAATTCCAGTGTAGAACTGGAAGGATCAGACCAAGTGTGTCCCTGCATTTAGAGAGCACCCAGATGTATTTTCCTGTGATTTTACACACACACACACACACACACACACACACACACACACACACACAAATATCCAGAACCAAATTGTGCCCAATGACACCCAGATTTGTGCCAACAGGTACCCAGATTTGTGCCCAAAGGCACTCAGACCAAATTGTGCATAAAAGCACCCAGATTTGTGCTCAAAGGTACCCAGACCAAATGGTGATTAAAAAGTGCCCATATTTGTGCCTAAAGTCACCCAGACCCAAGTTGTGCTTAAAAAACACCCAGATTTGTACCTGAAGGCCCCCAGACCAGATAGTGCTACATGGTGTCCCATTGGCACTTCCCAGAGTTGTATGGCTCATCAGCCCAACTTTTTCTGGGGCCCCAAATTTGCTAGCAATCAGATCATACAGAAAACTTACCCTGCAGGGGTTTCCAACCAGGTTCTCCACTATAGCCGAAATAGAGGTGTTGACAGTGAGTTCTTGCTGGGCTGGACCTAGTGTCTCTGTGGGGCTTCTGGAAGAAATCAAATGCTGGCTACCCAAAAAAGGGTCCAGCACCAGCCAGCACAAGGCTCCCCACCAAGACCTGCTGTTCTCCAATCTCTAATCTTGCTCTCAGATCTCATATCTCGCTGGGAGCTCCAAATATAATGCTGGAGAAACTGAGGCAAGACAGATTGATTTTTAATAATTTTAATATGGAGAGTTTAAACTAACCGAGGCCAGCTGGCTTCGTGGGACTCTTGTCTCAAAGCATTCAGCAGCAAGCAGTTAATTCAGAAGACTTGTATAGCTAGGGGAAACAAAGGTAGATGAGGGGGCAGGATACTGAGTGGGGGACAAGCTATAATTCCAGCAAAGGATCATAATTCAATCCTGACAGGATAAAGGTAAGGGGGGTGAGGACACTGAAAGAGTAGACAAGAAGGTCAAGGGCAGGAGACAGCAGGAGAGGGCAATACTCAAAAAGAGGGGGAATTATCCCAGCAAGTATTTGAGATAAAGTACCTGGAGTTTTATGACTCAATGATATTTCAAGGCCTCTTTTCTAATTCAGTCCCAATGGCAAGGGACAGAGGAGTGGGGCTATAACAATCCTATTCAGGGCATAATAATTCAGGGAAACTGAGGCATAGCAGTCTCAATTACCAATTGCCATGGTCACAGATATATTTCTAAGGAAATGTTGGATCCTGCCCATCTTCATTCTAATTCCTTATCAGGCCTATGCTATAACCACTGAGCCATAAGAGATGGGGTTCTCCCCCACTTTATTCAGAACAACTAGGATGGCATAGACCTAGGTCCCTAGGTGCTACAAAATAACAGAAATATGCACATATAACTACAAATATGTACATGGGGAGGGTCAGAGAGAGATTAACAGCAAATCTAACTCATCCATTGAGTGACCTAAGGAATGGATGGTGAAGAGGAAATTTGAGATATAATATGTAGATAATACACTGAAAAAGGTTGTCAGTGGCTTAAAGGAGAGAGAGAGAGACAGAGAGAGACATACAGACAGAGAGATAGAGAGAGAGACAGAAACAGAGAGAGAGAGAGAGAGAGAAAGAGAGAGAGAGAGAGAGAGAGAGAGGGAGGGAGGGAGGGAGGGAGGGAGAGGGAGAGATAGAGACAGAGAGAAACAGAGAGACAGAGACAGAGAGACAGAGACAGACAGAGAGACAGAGACACAGAGAGAGAGGCCTGTTTAGCATGGAGAACATGGTCCAGTGTTAAGACCATTAGGATTAGAGTCAGAAACACCAGAGTAGAATTCTTGCTCAACTACTGAGCACAATGATCACAGCAGTAGCATCATCTGATATTTGACTTTGAATATTCCAAGATTAATGGTTGTGACAAGCTCTGGTCACCTAGATATTTAACTGCATGCCTGATTTGACACTGGTAAAGTTTTGGGCAAAATCATGGTATTTGTTTTTGAATTTTCCTTCAAAATTAAAAATCACTACTTAAATGATCAGTAACTTATCTTGTGTTTATTTACTCTAAAATTTGCTCTTGTTCATGGACAAGTACATTGTAGACTGAAATCAGTTCAAAAACTCTCTCCAAGCAATTTGGAGCTATGCTCAAAAAGTTGTCAAACTGTGCATACCCTTTGACCCAGCAGTGTTTCTACTGGGCCTATATCCCAAAGAGATCTTAGAGGAGGGAAAAGGACCCACCTGTGCAAGAATGTTTGTGGCAGCCCTTTTTGTAGTGGCTAGAAACTGGAAACTGAAGGGATGCCCATCAATTGGAGAGTGGCTGAATAAATTATGGTATATGAATGTTATGGAATATTATTGTTCTGTAAGAAACGACCAGCAGGATGATTTCAGAGAGGCCTGGAGGGACTTGCATGAACTGATGCTGAGTGAAACGAGCAGAAGGAGGAGATCATTATACACAGCAACAACAATATTACATGATGATCAATTCTGATGCACATGGCTCTCTGCACCAAAGAATTGTCTCAAACCAGTTCCAATTGTTCACTGAAGAAAACCATATACACCCAGAGAGAGGGAAATGAAATATGGACCACAACGTAACATTTTCATGATCTCTACTGACATTTGTTTGCATTGTGTTGCCTTTCTCTGATTCTTTTTTTTTTCTTGTAGATAGGATTTTTCTTGCATAACTTGTCAAGCATTTCAACATTATTAACATGTAGTGGACTTCCTGCCATCTAGGGGAGGGGAGGGACTGGGGGTAAAATTTGTAATGGAAAGCTTTGTAAAGATCAATGCTGGGGAACTACCCATACATATGTTATACAAATAAAAAGCTTTAATAAAAAAAAAATAAAAAAACTCTCTCCAGTGCTCTTGGGCCTATTGGATCACTGCTTAGTCCTGGTGCCTAGCTCAATGAAACTGAGTTATGCTGTATAGGATTACCTGAAATGAACGGATCATAATGTAGAGTTTTGAACCACAAGAAAAATGATCCACTGGAAAAGGAAATGGCAAATCACTCCAGTATCTCAGCCAAGAAAATACCATAGATAATATTAAAATGATAAAAGAGATGACACACTCAGGTATCAGCCCTTCAGGTTGGAAAATGTCCAACACATTACTGGAAAATTAGATGGGGACCATAATAAGTAGCTGCAAAAAAGAATCAAGTGGCTGGGCTAAAAAACTGAAGAAGTTGAGTTTCCTATGTTGCAAAGAGCAATATTGCAGAGGAACCTGAATTGTAAGATAAATGAACCAAAATAAGCTGGTTGTCATCAAACAGGAGAGGTGTCACTAAACTGGAATGGATGAGATTGAATGAATTTAATTCAATTGATCATTACATATACTTCTTCTGGGGAAGAATCCCTTAGAAGAAATGGAGTAGCCTTCATAGTCAATAAAAGATTGAGAAAAACAGAGTTGTTGATCAGTCATTTTCAGTTGTATCTAACCCCATTTCAGTTTGTGACCCCATCTGGGGTTTTCTTGACAGAGATACTGGAGTGGTTTGTTATTTCCTTCTCCAACTGACTTTACAGGTGAGGAAACTGAGGCAATCAAAGTTAAGTGACTTATCTAAGATTATACAGCTAATAAGTGTCTAGGCTAGATTTGAACTTGGATTCACCTGATTTCAAGCCCAGTGTTCCATCCACTGTGCTGCCTAGAGCACTAGCACACCAGAGCTTGCATGCCTGGAGCAGGGACCCTCCTCACAATTCCATGTCAGAAAAGAGTGCTTGTGGTCACTTACAGACCAGAGAGCACAGTGTACTAAAATCACCCCTCCTTAGATCATACCATCTTGAAAGAACTAAAAATGTAAAGGTCCCTGGAAGGTTCTCTGAAAGCAGCTGCACAAACCCCTGAAGCTTGGGGAAAACTGGCTCAGGAAAAACAATGTAAAAAGTATTCAACTACCTGAAAGCCATGATCAAAAAAAGAGCCTACACAGTATCTTTCAAAAAGTTATCAAGGAAAATTGCCCTGATATTCTAGAACCAGAAGATAAAGTACACATTTAAAATTTAAATATATATATATATATATATACATATATATATATATATATATTTAAACATAAAATAAGAAAAAACAAAATGGGAAAAGAAAGACAGAAAAGGAAAATAAAACAAAGTATTGTCATGTGTGCAGCAGAACATCAGGGAGGATTCAAAATAGGTAACAATAAATTTCCCTTTCAAGAAAATGTATATAATAATAGAAGACATTATATACATGACTGTCCATTTTTGTTTGCTTCTTGTTGATTGTTCTTTTGTTCTCTGCTGTGAACTTTTTACTTTATTCTTTTTTCCCCTTTCATTCCCCCTACCGCCACTAAACAGGCTACAATGAAACATAGATATATATTCACACCCAGACATACATATACCTATATATATATATATACATACATATACCTACATGCATACATACATACTCACACACATATATATGAGATGAATTTACACATATGTAAACATGCATTTAAAACAATATTAATATGGATGACATAATGTAGATGTCTCTCTTGATTGAATTTTTAAGTTTGATGTTGTCTGAAGTCAACAATTACTAGCCCTACTTTTTTATTTCTAATAAATTCTACTCCTGATCCTTGTTGTAACTTTTATGTGTATCTTTCATTTCCTATCTTTATCTTCTCCTCCTAAGCCTTCCTTTCTTCTTTATCCCACTCCCGTTAATCTATACACTGTTGTATATCTTATCCTATTCCCTCCTTTCTTATATGTAGTGTCCCCTATTTAAGCCATTCCTGATTGTAAGTAGGTTTTCAGAACTACCAGCCCTCCTGACCCCTCTCATGCCACTGGGTCTATTCTTTCTCTGCATTTCTTTTGTATAATGTAATTACGATTTTTACCTTTTCCTAGACAGTTTTGCTTTTTTAGAGTCAGATCATACTCAACTCTGTCCCAATCTTTCTTTTGACCTATCCATTTACTGCTGTCAATCTTAAATATATGGTACACATTTCCATGCCAAAAACAACAACAACAACAACAACATCAAAACCAATTTGTCCATGTTGAATCTCTTGAAATTAATCTTTAATATTGATTCTTATATGTTAAATTTTCTATTGAGTTTAGATTTGGTTGAGACAAAGTCCTAAAATTCTGCAATTTTGTTAAATGCCCATTTTCTTTTGCTAAATATTATAGTTAGTTTTGTTGGATATGATATTTTCGGCTTCAGATCTAGTTATTTTGATTGCCGATATTATTCCAAGTGGTGGTAACATTAAATGGTTACCTGTGCAGAGAGAATTTCAAGAATTTTTAAAAAGACTTCAAAAATCAAATGAGAAAGATTGAGGAAAAATTTGAAAAATAAAAATAAAAACCATCCAAGAAAAACAAGAAGATTATGAAAAAAGGTTAGTCAACTAGAAAAGAAAATGCAGAATCTTAAAGAAGAAAATAACTCTTTGAAAATTAGAATTGGGCAAGCCAGTGAAGGTATAAAAGACCAAGAAATAACAAAACAGAATATAAAGAATGAAAGAATAGTACAGAATGTGAAACATTTTATAAGAAAAACAATAGATTTGGAGAACAGATCAAGAAGAGAAAATTTAAGAATAATTGGACTACCTGGAAACTTTGACCAAAAAAAGAACCTTGATGTAATAGTACAAGAAATAATCAAAGGAAATTGTCCTGGGGTGATAGAACATGAGGGGAAAGTAGAAACAGAAAAAATTCACTGATCACCACCTCAAAGAGATATTTTGTAGAAAATCATTGCCAAATTTTGAAACTCCCAGATCAAAGAGAAAATTTTGCAAGAAACAAGAAAAAAATAATTCAAATATGCTGGAGCTACAATTAGAATTGTATAGAACTTAGCACCCACAATAAAAGATCACAGATCTTGGAATCATATATACCAGCAATTAAAATAACTAGGTTTGTGGCCAAAAATATCATATCCAGCAAAATGATTCATAATATTGAATAAAAAATGGACATTCAATGAACTTGTAGGTTTTTATGACTTTCTTTCAACCAAACCTGAACTCAATAGAAAATTTAACATCTAAGAGCCAATATGAAAGATCAGTTTCAAGAAACTTAACATAGACAAATTGTTTTTTTTAAATAATTTTTAAAATTTAAGATTTAATTATTTAATACACATTGCTTTATGAATCATGTTGGGAGAGAAAAATCTGAATAAGAGGGGGAAAGTTTGGGAGAGAAAAAAAACACAGAAAAACAAGTGAATATAGCATATGTTGATTTACATTCAGTCTCCATTGTTCTTTTTCTGGATTCAGATGTTTCTATCCAGAGTTTATTGGGATTGCCTTGCATCACTGACACACTGGGAAAATCAAGTCTTTCATAGTTGATCATCACACAATTTTCCTGTTGCTGTGTGCAATGTTTTCCTGATTCTGCTTGTTTCATTCAGCATCAGTTCACGCAAGTCTCTCCAGGCCTCTCTGAAATCATCTCGTTGGTCATTTCTTACAGAACAACAATATTCCATAACATTCATATACCATAATTTATTCAGCCACTCTCCAACTGATGGGCGTCCATTCAGTTTCCAGTTTCTAGCCACTACAGAAAGGGCTGCTAGGAACATTTTTGCACATGTGGGTCCCTTCCCCCTCCTCTAAGATTTCTTTGGGATATAAGCCCAATAGAAACACTGCTGCGCCAAAGGGTATGCACAGTTTGATAACTTTTTGAGCATAGTTCCAAATTGCTCTCCAGAATGGTTGGATACATTCACAATTCCACCAACAATGTATCAGTGTCCCAGTTTTCCTCCAGCTCCTCCAACATTTATCATTATCTTTTTCTGTCATCTAAGAGGTGTATAGTGATATCTTAGAGTTGCTTTAATTTGAAATTTTCTAATCAATGGTGATTGATAGTATTTTTTCATATGATTATAGATGGTTTTAATTTCATCATCTAAAAACTGGATGGATAAATTTTTATGTTTTTTTAATGGAAATGTATGCCATGTTTAAGATTGATATCAGCAATTGAGTAGTTCAAAAGAAAGATTGAATCATAGTTAAGTATGATCTAACTCTAAAAAAGCAAATCCTATTAGGAAAAGCTAAAAATCATAATCATGTTATACAAATGAGGTGCAGAGAAAAAGTAGACCTAGAGGCATTAGGGAGAGGAGGAACACTCCTAGTCCTGAAAACCTACTTACATCAGGAATGGGTCAAATAGGCAACACTACATATTTACCAATATATAAAGAAACACAGGGGAAAGGATGGGTGGAGGGGGAAGCAAAAGGTGGAGTGTCCGGATCCTACCACCAGGGGCAGCCAGGGGTCTTTCCATTACCGGTTTTCAGAGTACTACTGGAGACAAATAGCTGTGTTCTTGAGTAAAAGAGTCAGGAGCCAGAACAGCAGGAAAGAGAAGACAGCTTTATTGCCAATCAGTTATATGTTCAGGAACTCCTCTCCTTGCCTCTCTGCCTGCCTCCTTTTATATACCCTAAAGCCGGGGAGGGTTTCCTCAGATCTCTGTGCTCACACCTGCACATTCATCACCGGTCAAGGTATTCTCATGCATGACAGCAAACACTCCGAGGCCCTTAGCAACGGTCAATGATCATAGTCTCAGTTTGATGGAAAACAGGCCCCAAGTACATGAACAATGAGGTCTGTAAGTACCAATACCAGTCCTGCCTGTACCCATTCTTATTCAGTGCTGCTATCCATCAACCTGGTAAGTTGACCCAGCACTAACCCAGCTTGGTATTTTCTCATTTTCTCAGACTAAGCCTCAACAAGGTTTGAGCAAGGCCCTAACAGTGGGAGAAGAAGGCAAGGGAGAGATTCACGGGTGGGAGGAGCTTAAGTAATAGCAAGGCAAGTTAAGGAGTAGCATTAAAGCAGAAGAGAATAGGGTTAGGAAAGAAGAGATATACACAAACACTACAACAAGGAACAGGAGTAGAATTTATCAGGAAAAAAATAGTATGGCTAGTAATCATTAAATGTTCTGTTTTATTTGTGTTGTTTTCCTTTTCTGTTTTTCTTTTTTCTATTATTTTTTTAATAAACAAGAAATTTTTAAAAATACAATATTCACCTCCTGAAAGAGACCCCTAAATGAAAACTCCCAAGTATATGACAGTCAAATTCAAGGGCTCCCACATCAAGGAGAAAATATTGCAAGCAGCCAGAAAGAAAAAAAAATTGAAGTATGGTAGCACCACAGTCAGGATAATACAAGATTTAGCAGCTTCTACTTTAAAAGACTGGAGGGATTGGAATATGATATTCCAGAGGGCAAAGAAAGTAGGGTTACAATAAAGAATCATCTCCTCGGCAACATTGAGTATAATCATTCAGGGCAAAAAATGGATATTCAATGAAATTGAGGACTTTCAAGCATTCTTGATGAAAAGACCAGAGCTGAATAAAAAAAAAAAGTTGAATTTCAAATGCAAGGTTCTTGAGAAACATAAAAAGGTAAACAGGAGAGGGACATCATAAGGGACTTAATAGGGTTAGACTGTTTACATTTCTACATGGGAAGATGATATTTGTAATTCGTAAGAATTATCTCATTATAGAGCAGTTAGGAGTGCATATGCACAGAGGGCATTGGTGTAAGTTTACTATGAAGGGATAATATATAAAAAAATAAAATTAAGGGATGAGAAAAATGTATTAAGAGAGGGAAAAGGAGAGGTAGAATGGGGTATATTATCTCATATAAAAGAAGGGGAAAAAAGCCTTTATACTGGAAGGAAAGAGGGGTGAGGTGAGGATGAGTGAGTGTACCTTATTTTCATCAGAACTGGCTCAAAGAGGGAACAATATGCTCAAGAGAAGGGGTGGTGGTGGAAGGGAGGGCAGATTGGGGGAGGGGTAAATCAGAAGCAAAATACTTTTGAGGAGACACAGGGTGAAAAGAGAGAGAATAGAATATATAGGGAGGGCAAGTACAGTTAGCAATAGTAACTGAAAAAAATTGAAACAAGTTTCTCTGACAAAGGATTCATTTCTAGAGAACTCAGTCAAATTTATAAAATTAAGAGCCATTTCCTAATTGATAAATGGTCAAAAAATATGAAGTATTCAGATGAAGATGAATTTTAATCAAAGTTATCTATACCCATGTGTAAAAATGATCTCACTATTGATTGTAGAATCACAAATTAAAACAATTCTGAGCTACTCTTTCATATCTATTAGATTAGCTAATAGGACAGAAAAGGCAAATGCTAAATTGTAGCAAGGATGTGGGAAAAATGAGACATTAATGAACAGTTGGTAAGATTGTGTACTGTTAACCATTCTGTACAGCAATTTGGAAGCATGAAACCATACATACTCTTTGACCTAGCAATACCACTACTAGATCTGTTTCTAAAAGGAGATTACAAAAAGGAAAAGGACCTATATGTACAAAATTATTTATAGAAGTTCCTTTCTGATTGTGAATTGGAAATTGCGGGGATGCCCATCAATTGGGGAATGACTGAACAAATTGTGGTATGTGATTATGATGAAATACTATTGTGCTGTAAGAAATGATGAACAGGGGGCTCTCAGAAAAACCTGGAAAGACTTACATGAACTGATCAAAAGTGAAATGTACTGTGTACAGAGTAACATAATATTGCAGAATCATCAGCTGTGAATGATTTAATTATTATATACAATGATCCAAGACAGCTCTGGAGGATTTATGATGAAAAATGCTATTTATCCTCAGGGAAAGAAGCAATAGTGTCTGAATACAGAGTGAAGTATACTTTTGAAACTTCTTCTTGAGTTTTTTTTTTGGGGTGGGGGTTCTACTTTTTTTTTTTTTTACAAAATGACTATCATGGAAATATTTTG
Source organism: Myrmecobius fasciatus (assembly GCA_023553655.1). Taxonomy (NCBI): domain Eukaryota; kingdom Metazoa; phylum Chordata; class Mammalia; order Dasyuromorphia; family Myrmecobiidae; genus Myrmecobius; species Myrmecobius fasciatus. Next base: position 84,460 of record JAJPUD010006054.1, on the reverse strand, counting down.
TATGACTACACATGTATAGTCTATATTGAATTGCTTGCCTTTTCAATGGTGGGGAGGAGGCGGAGAGGAAGGAAGGGAGAAAATTTGGAACTCAAAGTTTTATTTTTATTTTATTTTTAATTTTTTTATTAATACTTTTTATTTGCAAAACATATGTATGGGTAATTCTTTAACATTAACCCTTACAAAGCTTTCTGTTACAAATTTCCCCCCCCCCTACTCCCCACCCCTCCCCTAGATGGCAAGATATCCACTACATGTTAATTATGTTAAAATACTTAAGAAATCGAATATATGTATAGTTATTGCATCATTTTTTGTGCAGGAGAAATCATATCTACAAGAAAGAATAATCAGATAAAGGAAATACAATACAAGCAAACATCAATAGAGAGCATGAAAATGATATGTTGTGGTTCACATTTCACATCCCTCTCTCTGGGTGTATATGGCTCTCTTCACTGAACAATTGAAACTGGTTTGAAGTATTTCATTGTTGAAGAGAGTCATGTCCATTAGAACTGATCCTCGTATAGTACTGTTGTTGCCGTGTACAACGATCTCCTGGTTCTGCTCACTTCACTCAGCATCAGTTCATGCAAGTCTCTCCAGGCCTCTCTGAAATCGTCCTGCTGGTCGTTTCTTACAGAGCAATAATATTCCATAACATTCATATACGATAATCTATTCAGCCATTCTCCAATTGATGGGCATCCATTCAGTTTCCAGTTTCTAGCCACTACAAAAAGAGCTGCCACAAATATTCTTGCACATGTGGGTCCCTTTCCTTCTTTTATGATTTCTTTGGGATATAAGCCCAATAGAAACACTGCTGGGTCAAAGGGTATGCACAGTTTGATAACTTTTTGAGCATAGTTCCAAATTGCTCTCCAGAATGGTTGGATCTGTTCACAGTTCCACCAACAATGCATCAGTGTCCCAGCCTTCCCACATCCCCTCCAACACCTGTCATTATCCTTTCCTGTAATTTTAGCTAATCTGACAGGTGTGTAGTGGTACCTCAGAGTTGTCTTAATTTGCATTTCTCTGATCAATAGTGATTTGGAGCAACTTTTCATATGACTATAAATAGTTTTAATTTCATCATCTGAAAATTGTCTGTTCATATCCTTTGACCATTTATCAATTAAAGAATGGCTTGAATTATTATAAATATGAGACAATTCTCTATATATCTTAGAGATGATACCTTTATCAGAACCCTTAAATGTAAAGATGATTTCCCAATTTTATGCTTCCCTCCTAATCTTGTCTGCATTAGTTTTGTTTGTACAGAAACTTTTTAACTTAATATAATCAAAATTATCTATCTGGTGTTCAATTAAGAGTTCCAGATCTTCTTTGGACATAAATTTATTTCATCTCCACAGGTCTGAGAGGTAAACTATCCTATGGAACTCAAAGTTTTAAAAGCAAATGTTAAAGACTGTTTTTATATGTAATTGATGAAAAATAAAATACTAAATGAATTCAACAAATAATTTTTTTAAATTAAGTAATATCAAGGGAAAATTCCTTGCAAAAATGGGAGTGCCATAAAAAGATTAAGAAGAGGTGGTGAAAATATATTGAAGAACTTTATAAGAAAGAGCTTAACGTCATCAATAACCATGATGGTGTGGCTGCTCAGCTAGAGCCAGATATCCCAGAGAGTGCCACCAAACATGCCCTAGGAAGCATTGCTACCAATAAAGTTAGTGGTGGCGATGGAATTCTATTCAAAATCCTAAAAGAGGCAGCTAGGTGGTTAGAGCACCAGCCTTCAAGTCAGAAGGAGTCGAGTTCAAATCTGGTTCAGATATATAACTTTTGATGAGGGGAGAGTAAAAAGTTGGCTTGAAGGTTAACATCAACCCCCCCCCAAATAACCAAACAACTAAGATATAGGCAACTGGTCCTGACAGATAGAAGAAATGGGAGCAGTGTCAGATTTTGTATTCTTGGGTTCTAAGATATCACTGCAGTGACTGCAGCCATGAAATTAATAGATGCTTGCTCCTTGGAAGGAAAGCTAGGGCAAATTTGGACAGTGTACTAAAAAGCAGAGACATCACCTTGCCGACAAAGGTCCGTATAGTCAAGGCTATGGTTTTTCCAATAGCAATCTATGACTGTGAGAGGAAAGCTGAACAACACAGAGTTGACTTTTAAATTGTTGTACTAGAGAGGACTTTTGAGAGTCCCTTGGACAGCAAGGAGGTCAAATCAATCAGTAAGGAAATTAAGTTATTCACTGGAAGCTCAAATGCTGAAGCTGAAGCTTCAATACTTTGACCACATAATGAGATGACAGGACTTTTTGGCAAATATGCCAATGTGGGGAAAGATTGAAGGCAAAAGGAAAAGGAGATGGCAGAAGATGAGTAGCATAGATAGTGGTATGGTAGTGACAATCATGAACTTGAACAGACTTTGAGAGATAGGGTAGAGATAGACCTGGTGGGCTTTGGTTCAGTCACAAAAAATCAGGCATGACTGAACAAGTGAACAAAAATATTGAGTCTAATTACTGAATCAGATGATCTTTTATGGGGTTAATAATGTATTGGGCAATTTTAATCAGGATGATTCAATCTGAATTTTTTTTGACATTGAAGAAATTCATAAGTTACTTTACTTCACAATCCATCATTCTTTTTAGCTTCCTTCTACTTCTCTTTCCCTGGATAAAAGTGTAGTGGTATAAAGGAAGAAAAGAAGAGGGCCCAGGGCTAAACCCTCCAGGACACTAGTGGTTAGAGAGTGTAATCTGAATGCTACTGCTGCAAAGAAGACTGGGAAGTGGTCAGAGAGATAGGAGGAGAGCCAGGAGAGAGTGGATACCATCAGAAAATCTGGAGAGGAGAGATTAAGGAGAAGACAATGATCAAGTGTCAAAGCCTTCAGAGAGATGGAGGAGAATGAGATCATTGGTAACTTTGGTGGAATGATAAGGCTACTAATTCTGGTTTTTGAGAAGTTATATTACTCAGTATTATTATGCCTCTTTTATCAAATGCTTAATTTTCTGTAGAGGGCCACAGATATTGGGGGAACCCTTCAGCCCAGAGGGAACTTGCTGACAAAGTCTGGTTTGGCTGCCCATCTTCCCTAAGGACTCTCGTCCTTCCTGAGAAGTCAGGGGGTGGTGACAACCTGTGTTGTAATTAAAACAGAGTGATACCAGGTGCAAAGAGTCAGCTACATACAATAGAAAGTTGTTTATGTGGTTGAGCACGTGCAGCATATAGTTAGCTCATGCACAGTGTGCTATGGTTATATAAGGGTATTAGGGTATATAAGGCTGAGAGAATTTGGAATAAATGGACTCCATGTTTGACCATCCATTTGAGTCTCCCCTCATCACTCTTCCACTAAGACCAAGGACTTAGGCTGGTCCAGAGATACTCCAGAAATATTTTATTCACCACAACGTGGGGCCTCTAGAAAGCACACAATTTTCTTTGCATAATTTTGTTGCTTTGTTCTCATTTCTTTTTCCAATATTTCCTCTTATATTTCACTATATGTGTGTGTATGTATTTCCCCTAATTTGCACTCTTATTTGATTTTTAAAAATCATTTTTTGCTCTTTTGTCACTATTTCCAGAAATCTAGTTGAATTTGTACCCAAGATAAGCTTTTCTTTGAAGCCTTGCCTGTAACAATTTTGTGGCCATTCTTTTCCCCAAGAGTGGTTTTAGATGAGTTATCACAGGGGAGGTGGGGTAGATCATGCTGAGTGAAGGCATCCTAAAAAGCCTTAGATTAAAGGATGCTAACAACTATAGGATTACATTTCATGTCAACCTAAATCAGTGACTCAACAACTGTTCTGAATTGTGAGGCTATAACTAATAAATTAATTAATCCCTATTCACAAAATCCAGTAAATATCATCTGTATGTCATATGGAGTGGATATGCTTGACCTCTATCTCTGAGAATACATTACAGAAATGTATGCCATTGCTCTACAGCAGGGCCTGGGATGGCAAGTGACAATAGGCAGTGTAGCCCAGTCCCATGAGGGATTTCCACAAGGAAAAAGCCCATGGACTTCTACACTAGAAGACTCCCATATAATATCAGACCTGGTGTGTTCATTCTCATTGATGAGCTGTTAATTTCCTGAGAAACAAAGTGCTTTGACACTGGAAGGATCCTGATGCAGGAAACAGTGAAACTTGTCCACAAGAGTACAAAGAGTAATTTTAGGGACACAAAAAGTGTTTGCTCCCATAATCCTAAATCTCTCTCCCACTCACCTGTAGTTTCCATTCATTCACTGTGACATAGTGGAAAGACCTTTGGATTTGGAGTCAGCCAGCCTGACTCCCTGCCCATTTTCTCCCTTGGCTCTCCTTTCCTTCTGTGTCTGGGCTGAATCAGCCTTGCCTGCTTTTTTGCAGTGGGGGGTAATCTGGGCAGTCTCTGTAATTTTGAGAAACCCTAATCTAAGACTTACTCCAGGAAGAACACAGCACACTCTGTGTACCTCTCCCTTTTTTCTAAGATAACTGGGTACTATGTTGGATACTTATTAAAGGAATAATCTTAGAAGACATGCAACAAAGACTGCAGAGGGAGGGAAATCCCAGTATGGATCCCAGGCAGGAAGCCATTCCTCTCTACTAGGGATATGGAGAAGATCCCAATATGAATTCTAGGCAGGAGCTAGCCCTGTACTTCAAATTTAGGGGGTCACTGCTGAGGAAGTACTCAGTTTCCATGAACACGGTTTCAGCTAGTCTCAATCATCAGTTGCCATAGCGACAGGTCTGTTTCCAAGGAAACCTCTGAATTCTATTGGCTCTCACACTGCTTCCTTATCAGGCTTGTGTTATGACTCCTCAGCCAGGAGGAGAGGTGGGCTATTTACCTGCTAGGTGCCAGAAAATAATAGGAGATATGCACATACAGAGATAGAGACACAGATAGAGCCTGAGAAAGATGAATAAAGAAGCTGAGCACAGAACAGGATATTGATAAAGCAGTTGTGGGGACAAGATAAAGCAAGAGAAGGAGCAAATGTGTCATCTATCATCCCCATAAAAGATTGATTGATGGCCTCCTAGCCAGGTGCCAGTAAGCCTGTCTTTGGTCCAAACACATGGCTCAATTCTTGAATTTCCCAAGAAAGACTCTGATTTGGGAATGCTATGCTGATCCCAAAGGCTTCAAGGATTACAAAGCGTCTTTTACGTGCCACATGCAGACCAAGGAGCAAGATCCACACATCAGACACATAGGAACAGTTTAAAAGAAGGAATACAAAAGAGTAATTCCGAAGCTTTAATTTCAGAAGGAACACAGGGAATTAAAAAATGGCTAAATGACTACAAGTGTCATGAATCCAACAATTAATATCTAGAATAAAAAAGTGAATATAAGTAATAAAAAAGAATAAAACCCATTTTAGAAAATGAAATTTTAGAAATTCATGAATAAAAATATTAGAAAAGCAAAAGGGATTCTACTTGACTGCTTAACTGGGAGGAATTAAAAAAAGGAAAGAATAAAATAACTAGATACAAGGAAGAAAAAAAAAACTAACAAGCAAAACTCCAAATCTAGAGAAAAGGGGGAAGTACACAAAAGGTGGGATAGGGATTGTAATGGAATAAAGTTAGTAAAGACGGCATTGCTTTTTTTTTTTAAAAAAAAAGCTTAAACTAATAAGTAAAAAAAAAGTTCTAATTTTGAGGGAAAAACCATTAGAGACAAATTAGAGACAAATGGAAGAAACTATAAACCTAACTCTCAAAACTTTTAATGTGAGTGGATTAAAAATATCTCATTAAAAAGAGTGACATTGTGGGTAAGAAAATGAAAACCTGCATTCTGTTACTTAACATTTCCAAAATAAAGTTAAAAAGTTGTACACAGAATAAATGAGGAGTTAGAAAAATATTTACTGTGCATCAAGTAAATGCAAAAATCTTTTTTTTTGGCTATAAGATTTTTTTATTAAAAATTTTTCTTTTCTGAGACAATTGGGGTGAAATGACTTGCCCAGGGTCATACAGTTAGGGAGTATCAAGTATCTCAGGTCAAATTTGAACTCAGGTCCTCCTGACTTCAGGGCTGGTGTTCTAGCCACTGTGCCATCAAGCTGCCCCAAAGATTTTTTATTTTCAAAACATATGCATAGATAATTTTCAACATTCATCCTTGCAAAACCAGTGTCCCCTCCAACATTCATTATTATCTTTTCCTGTCATCTCAACCAGTCTGAGAGCTGTGTAGTGGTACCTCAAAACAGTTTTAATTTCTTAGCAAGAAATCTGAGCAGAAACTAGGCAGGATGTCATGCTTATATTTATTTCATACCCTACAATTTTGCTAAAATTGTTCATTGTTTCAAGAAGTTTTTTAGTTGATTCTCTTGGGTACCTAAGTATACCATCATATCATCTACAAAGAAGGGAGAATTGTTTCCTCATTAGCTATTCTTAATTTTTCAAATTCTTTTCCTTGTCTTATTGCTGTATTTAACATTTTAGTACAATATTGAATAATATATGTAGCATAATATGATTCATTATTACTTTTATTATTATTATATGATGATAATGGACATTTTACTTCACTCCTGCCCTTATTGGGAAGGTTCTAGTTCATTCCCATTACAGTTAAGGCTTGTTCTTGGAGTTAGACATTAGACATATTACTTACTATATTAAGAAATGATTTTAAGAAATTTTCTTCCTTAGAAGAAAAGAAGAAAATTTGGGGGAATCATTTAGAGGAAATTTTTCATATAAACGCTCATATCTCAAATATGTAGAGAACTGAGTTGAATTTGTAAGATTATCAGTCATTCTCCAGTTGATAAATCATCAAAGGATACTAACAGGCAGTTTTTGGAAGAAAAAAAGGCAAACCTATATATAGTTATATGAAATAATCGCTCTGAATCATTATTGATTAGAAAAAAATGCAAATTAAAACAACTTTGAAGTGCTATTTCATACATATCAGATTGGTTAAAATGAGAAAAGGAGGAAATGACAAATGTTTGGAAGGAATGTGAAGAAATTAGGACACTAATACACAGTTGGTGAAGCTGTGAATCCAATCCAAGCACTGTGGAATACAATCTGAAATTATGACAAAAGAGTCATAAAACTATATATATCCTTTGACCCAGCAATAGTATTATTATGTTTGTTTCCCAGGGTGATCAGGGGAAAGGAAAATAACCTGTATGTTCTAAAATATTCATAATTGTTCTCTTTGTGGTAGCAAAGAACTGGAAATTGAGGGAATGCCTATCAATCGATGAATGGCTAAATAAATTGTGTATATGATTGTGATAAAATATTATGCTATAAAAAAGATTATCAAATTGATATTAGAAAAATATGGAAAGAACCATATGAACACCGTTACAAAACACTTCTCCCAGAAATAAAATAAGATCTGGAAGTGGAAAACTATCAATTGTTCATGGCTAGGCTAAGCTAATATAATAAAAATTACAATTCTGCCTAAATTGGTCTACTTGTTCAGTGCCATACCAATAAAACTGCCAAAACATTATTTTATAGAACTAGTAAAAATAATAACAAAATTCATTTGGAAGAACAAAATAAAGAATATCAAGGGAATTAATGAAAAAAAAATACAATGGATGGTGGCTTAGCAGTACCAAACCTAAAACTATATTATAAAGCAGCAGTCATCAAAACCATTTGGTACTGGCTAAGAAATAGAGTGGTGGATCAGTGGAATAGATTAGATACACATAACACAATAATCAAGGCCTATATAGCAATCTAGTATTTGATAAATCTTCAAACTCCAACTTCTGGGATAAAAACTCACTATTTGATAAAATTTGATGAGAAAACTAGAAAATGATATGTCAGAAACTCAGCATAGACCTACATCTCACACCTCATGATATAAAATATAATAAAGGTCAAATAAATATAAAATAGATATAAAAATAGATATAAAATAAATAAGGTCAAAATGGATACATAATTTTGGCATAAAGGATGATACCATAAACAAATTAGGAGAGCAAAGGATAATTTACCTATCAGATCTTTGGAGAAGGGAGGAATTTGTGACCAAAGAAGTAGAGAAATTATGAAAAGGAAAATGGACAACTCTGATTACATTAAATTAAAAAGATTTTGCACACATACACAAAAAAACCCCAACAGAAACAAGATTAAAAAAGAAGTACAAAGCTGGGAAAAAAATCTTTCCAGTCAGTATTTCTGATAAAGGTTTAATTTCTAAAATATATAAAGAACTGTGTCAAATTTATAATAATACAAGTCATTCCCCAATTGATAAATGGCCAAAGGATATGAACAGACAATTTACAGATAATGAAATTAAAGCCATTTATAGTTATATGAAAAAATGCTCTAAATTACTATTGATTAGAGAAATGCAAATTAAAACAACCCTGAGGTACCACTACACACCTGTCAGCTGGGCAGAATCCAACCATTCTGGAGAGCAATTTGGAACTATGCCCAAAGAGTTATCAATCTATATATACCCTTTGATCCAGCAGTGTCATTTCTGGGCCTGTATCTCAAAGAAATCATAAAAGAAGGAAAGGAATCTCCATGTGCAAAAATGTTTGCAGCAGCTCTTTTTGTGGTAGCAAAGAATGGGAAAATGAGTAGATGGCCATCGATTGGGGAATAGCTGAACAAGCTGTGTCACATAAAGGCAAATGGAAAATTATTGTTCTATTAAAAATGATGAACAAGCTGATTTTAGAGAGGTCTGGGAATATTTACACATACTGATGTTGAGCGAAACAAGCAAAACCAGGAATACATTGTATACAATAAGAGTGAGGATGTACAATGATTTACTACAAAAATCTTAATTCTTCTCAGTGGCTCAGTGAACCAAAGCAATCCCAAGAGACTCTGGATGGAAAACGCCATCTGTATCCAGAAAAAGATTTAAGGAGACTGAATGTAAATCAACACATGCTATATTCACTTCTTTTTTGTTTTTTAATCTCACCCATGGTTTTTCCCTTTTGCTCTAAATTTTCTCTCCCAACATGATTCACAAAGCAATGTATATTAAAAATAAACTTACTACAATAAAAAAAGAAAAACATGGAAAGACTTGCATGAAATAATGCAGAGTAAAACAAGAATCAAGAGTATGTTGTAATCATAAGGACTGTGTTTAAAGTCATGGGGCAGTAGATTGACATGGCCTTTGTAGCAACAGTATTTGCATTGATTTACTGATCATTGTTTCCAGAGTGAAAGCAAGAAGTGGAATATTAAGGTAGAGGTGAGGGGCAGTGTATGTACAAAGAAGGAAGGCAGGAGGCAAGATGACGCCTTCTCCAAATGAAACCTGCTGGCTTGGCATTCTAGGACAGGACTTCTTGAACTTTTTCCATTAGTGACCTCTTTTTACCCTAGAAATTTTTATGCAACCCTGAGTATATGGTCACATAAGATTGGTGTACAAATCACTTACTAATAATAAACATAAAGAAATTTATTTTAAAATAATTCTTTGTTATACATACAATTTTATTATTTGTTAAAGACAAAAGCAAATTTTCATACTAATGAGATGGATGCGCTTGTTTATTTTTACATAAAGAATTAAATCTTAGGGGAATATTTGATACTTTTTACTGTTGCCAAATTTCTCATGGCCTTTACACACAGTTTAAGAAGTTTGGTTGTATACTGTAACAGCAATATTGTTTGAAAAATAACTGTGAATGACTAAGCTATTCTGAGCAACATGAAAGCAACTCCAAAGGACCTATGAAGGAAAATGCTGTCCACCTCCAGAAAAAAGAATGGAACTGATATATGAGATATAGATAGATATAGATATGTACATATACACATATATGAAACATTGACTCTCTAGCGTGAATTGGGAGCCAGGAAAAGAGGGAGATAAGTTGGAAGTCAAAATGTAACAAAAAAAAATAAAGAAAAAAATTTTTTTTTAAAGAAAAGGCCCATTTATTCTTATGCTAAACACTACAAAGTATTTCCAAAAGGAATGGTTATTGTATTTTCTTGAAAGCTTTTCCTGCATCTATTATATGAATAAGGCAGCTAGATGGTGCAGTAGTCAGAATGCTGAAAGACCTGAGTTCAAATCAGGCCTCAGATACTAGCTGTGTAGTTTTGTCAAGTCACTTAATCCTGTTTGCCTCAGTTTCCTCATCTGTAAAATGATCTAGAGAAGGAAATAGCAAAACCACCTTTGTACCTTTATCAAGAAAACTCCAAATCTCCTCCGAAGATGAACTCCAGTATTTCTTGTTTTCCTAGTAAGTTTCTATGACTGGATTCTTTCTTCTTTGGTAATTTTTTAAACATGAGAACGATTAGTGTAAGCACCTTTAATTCTGGAGTTCGGGGGGATGGTATCTTTAGCTTCACCCTCTGACCTGGAATCCCAAACCCCAAACTTCCCCTCCTTTTAAGTACTTGCAATTAGCAGTGTCCCTCTTATTTCTGCACTCAGCAAGTGTGCTGGTTCCTTCTTATCCAAGGCTAAGTCTCTGCTGCTAGATCTGGCATTCCTAATCTGCCCAGGTTCCCTCAGTCTTCCCAGATTCAGCTCTCCAATTCCTCATGCTGTCTGGGAGGTGAAAGTTTCTGCGGTTTGGGCTGAGGCTCCAGCCAAACTCAACTAACTCCAGGGCTTCCTGCTTGCTGCTTCTGTGGAGCTAGCCTGAATGTGTTTACACTTCACACAGGTCAACCCTCTTTCCTGGGGTCTTTCTTCAGATATTCTCCAAATGTCCCAGGAGGGCCTCTCTTCTACCCCAATTCTTTGTTTTTCACTGGTTCATGTTCACCCTGAGGTGCAAATTTGTTCTGTTTGTGGGAGAAATCTGGAAAACTTGAAATTTTCTGACTTACTCCACCATCTTCTCAGAATCCTCCCCTGACCTATTCATTTTTTAGAATTAATTATTTAATTTTCAATTAAATTAATCAACTGATTGTGTCTAAATACAGATTGAAGCATTCTCTCTCTCTCAATGTTATTTTTCTTGAGGATTTATTTTTTATTAGGGAGGGAAATCAATGTTTTCTTTCACAACATGACTTTGATGGAAATGTTTTGCATAACTTGACGTGTGGTTTTTTAATTGGGAGTGGGTATAAGAAAGAGAACATGGAACTCAAAAGTTTTAAAAACAAATGTAAAAAAATGTTTTAAGAGTAATTGGGGGAAAATATTAAATAAATAAATTTATCTAATAGTTACTAAATGATCTCTCTTCAATCTATTTTCAAGAAAGAGGTAAATAGAGAAGACTAAAATTTCCAAGATATATTTTGCTTACTTTTCTGTTCTTTGGAAAGAAAGTTCATATGGGAAGTTTTAATGTCCCGAGTCCTTTGTGAGCTAAGAAAACAACAGCATTCTAAATGTGTCTGTAGATACTGCTTTGTGTGATTTCTGGTCCCAAAGCAAACTGTAAGTAGGCACATGCTCCCAGGAAGGCTGAATCTCTAAAATAAAAAGATTTGTGGTGAGAAGAATTTTCAAGCCTGGATGAAAACCATAGTTATATTAAACATAGAATGAAAAACATTGGACCTATTGGTTTACATCGGAATCCCCCTTTGGTTATAGGCCATCCCCCTTAAAATAGGCTCTCTTTGAAGACCAAAATATAACCATATATTAAAAAAGAACAGTTTCTTACCAATACTCAATTTTGGAAATTGAATGGTCCATTTATCAGTGAAGTTGAATCCGTAAAACTTACTTGTAATAAAGTAACTAGTAAAATTTAGGCATTTTTGTAAAATTTCAGGATGTATGTAAGATCTTAGAACTTTAGACTTTCTTTAGCTAAGGAAGAGGTTAATGACTATTTTCCTTCCCTCCTTCCACTTATCTTCCTATAAGGCTAGTACAAGTCCTAATTCAGTTACTACAAGGTTTGGAAACTAGATTACCTTAATGTCTTTCCTCCCTTTCCTGTGTACTTTCATGCTTGATAGATCCACTTCTGCAACACATGCAACAGCTAAAGAATTTTTGTATTCAAGTAGAAGTAGAGTTCAGGGGAAAAGTAGAAAATTCTTTGTGATGGGGAGAGCTCTTGGACCTTCACTTACAACACATCCTGAGTAGTCCTCCCTAGCCTTGGGAATGTGGTGAGAGAGAGCAAGAGAAGAGAAAAAAGACTAAAGTAGTGATATAGACAAGTGGAAAAGCCTACTTACCTTGGGACACCAGTTTATAGAGGTGTCTAACAAGGGCTTTGATAAGCCCTTGATAAGATATTTGATAAGATATTATGGATATGGATCATGGAACTAGATTTAAATTTAGAACTGGAAGGAACCTAATAAGTTGAGTCAAATTCTCTCATTTTAGAGATGAGATCTCTCTGGGCTTTGGTTAAGTGACTTATGAGCTAGTTCTCTAGTAAATCTAATCAAAGTAATTTTAATGTTGTTAATGCAGAAATAGGTCTTGCATGACTTCATATGTATAATGGGCATTCTATTCCTTGCCTTCTCAGTTAGTGGGGGAGAAGTCAAGGAATGGAGAGAATTTGGAACTGAAAATTTTAAAAGCGGAGTTTAAAATAAAAAGGATAAAGGAGAAATAAAAATTGCCTATAGATATTCTCTGAGCTGAGAGTAGCTACAGTGAAGGAAAAACAGTAGTTGAGATATTCAGAAGTTCATAGAAGAAAAAAATCTAAGAAAGGACCAAGTAACAAGATCCATGGACTCATATATCTACTCACTAATGCCCCCCAAATTCAGACATCAAGTATGGAAATCAACAATTTGAATTCAAAGAGGCAAATTTAGCTTCATAGGTATCACTGAGACTTAATGGGGTGGAACATATAACTGCATTATGGCTATGGCTCATATTGAATAGCTTATTCAAAAGAAATAGGATAGGTAAAAAGAACAGGTGTGGTACCATTTTATATTAATGAAATGTTCATGTGAGGAAATCCAGAAAATGGCGGGGGAAATCATGGTAGATCATCCCATTTGGTTGAATGATGGAAGTAAAAGCAGAAGCAGTTTTGTCATTGTAGAATATCAAACAGAACACCTGGATAGAAAAGGGAAAAGATGATAGTTTGGGAAATAGATTAGAGACCTGACACAGAGATATTGTTAAGGTGTGATTGATGTTTCAATTATCTTATTGTCTCCTAAAGAACTCTCTCTCTTCCAAAAGTGGAACAGCTAATAGCTTTTTTTCTTGCCTTGGTGATAATACCTTTTGCCTCTCCTCATAGTTCAGACACAAGTTAATAGTGTTGTAGTAAGATAATGTTGGGCTCAGAGGAGAGAAGGGAACAAAGGTGAGATTGAAAGGCCTTGGCAATAGGATGAGTATTGGGATGAAGGGGTAAAAGACAGTCAAGAGTTCAGCATGACCCTTAGTTTACAAGACTGAAGGAATGAGAGGATAGAGAGGATACCCTCTATGGCAATAGTGAAGGGGAAAGTTTAGGATGAAAGATAATGAATTCCATTTTAGCCATATCAGGTTTGAGATGTCTGCTAGATAGTCACTTCAAGATGTCTGAAGGTCAGATAAAAATGTGAGACTAGAGGACAGCAGAAAGGTGAAGGCAGAAAAGTTAGACCTGAGAATCATCATCCTAGGGCTGACCCGACCCGCGGGTCTCGAGCTAGGGGTGCCTGAGATCTCGCATCGGCCTGTGAGCCAAAGAGGCTGGAGAGGCTTCAACCTGGGGATGGGCTGTGAAAGGAAAGAATGGAGACCACTCTGTGTAGGGACAGAATAGCTCGTTTATTGAGGCTCAGTACAGGGTTTTTATACATGGTATATCAAAGTAAATTTTCATATAACAAAGGATGTAACATTTGTTGACCATTTGTCAGGAAATTGAATAAGGGGAGGAATCTTTGTGTATGTGTGACTTCTTGAAGCAGGATGCCTGTTTGACACTTTCTTGAGGTATTTGATCGTATCTTGCTTCCTGGTATGCACTTTTTGGGGGTAGGGGTTTGGTGATGTCTCTTACAGTCTCTTTGTCTCCAACATAGGGCTGGTCATTAAATCCATGGGAACTGATGAAATCACCAAGTACAGTATATAGAGGGAGAAGTGAAAGGGAGCCCAGGACAGAACTCTGAGGGATACTCGTGGTGAGAGAGAATGAGCTGGAGGAGGTTTCTGCAAAGGGAAAAAGGAAAGCATGGTCAGATAAGTAGGAAGAGAACCTGGAAACTGGTAGCCCCAAAACTTAGAGAGCAAAGAGTATCAAAGAGGAGAGGGGGATGAACAGTGTTAAAAACCTCAAAGAGGTGGAGGAGAATGAGGCTTGAGAAAAATCAATTTATATGACAACTAAGAGAGCATTAGTAACTTTTTTATAAAGCTTTTCATTTTCAAAACATATGCATGAAAAATTTGACCACACTGACCCTTGCATAGCCTTATGTTTCAGATTTTCTCCTCCTTCCCCCTCCCCCTCCCCTAGATGGCAAGCAATCCAATGTATGTTAAACATGTTAAAATATGTGTTATATGCAATATATATAAACATATTTATACAATTCTCTTGCTGCACAAGAAAAAATCAGATTTAAAAAAAAGTAAATGAATTAGAAAACAAAATGCAATCGAATAACAACAAAAAGAGTGCATTAGTAACTATGGAGACAGCCCTCAGCTTGCAATAAGCCTCTGATACTTCAAGTGAGGAAAGGTAGTGAAGATAGCAGTTGCTAGTAATGTGATACAAAAACAATTCTCGTTTCTGTCTTTTGGGTAAAAAGATATTTTTTAAAAGAGAGAATGGGGCAGCTAGGTAGTGAGTGCAGTGGATAGAGAGCTGGACTTAGAGTCAAGAAGACTCTTTTTCTTTTTAAGAGGCCAGATCTGGCCTCAGACACTAGCTACATCATATAATCTTATTGTTGCCGTGTACAGTGATCTCCTGGTTCTGCTGATTTCACTCAGCATCAGTCCATGTAAGTCTCTCCAAGCCTCTCTGAAATCATCCTGCTGGACATTTCTCATAGAACAATAATATTCCATAACATTCATATACCATAATTTATTCAGCCATTCTCCAATTGATGGGCATCCATTCAGTTTCCAGTTTCTAACCATTACAAAAAGAGCTGCCACAAACATTTTTGCACATGTGGGACCCTTTCCCTCCTCTAAGATCTCTTTGGGATATAGGCCCAATAGAAACACTGCTGGGTCAAAGGGTATGCACAGTTTGATAACTTTTTGAGCATAGCTCCAAATTGCTCTCCAGAATGGTTGGATCCGTTCACAGCTCCACCAGCAATGAATCAGTGTCCCAGTTTTCCCACATCCCCTCCAACACTCATCATTCTCTTTTCCTGTCATTTTAGCCAATCTGACAGGTGTGTAGTGGTATCTCAGAGTTGTCTTAATTTGCATTTCTCTGATCAATAGTGATTTGGAGCACCTTTTCATATGACTACAAATAGCTTGGATTTCATCATCTGAAAATTGTTCATATCCTTTGACCATTTATCGATTGCGGAGTGGCTTGAATTCTTATAAATATGAGACAATTCTCTATATATTTTAGAAATGAGGCCTTTATCAGAACCCTTAAATGTAAAGATGATTTCCCAATTTATTGCTTCCCCCCCAATCTTGTCTGCATTAGTTTTGTTTGTACAAAAACTTTTTAACTTAATATAATCAAAATTATCTATCTGGTGTTCAATTATGAGTGCCAGTTCTTCTTTGGACACAAATTCCTTCCTTCTCCACAGATCTGAGAGGTAAACTATCCTATGCTCTAATTTGCTTACAATATCATTCTTTATATCTACGTCATGAACCCATTTAGATCTTATCTCGGTATGTGGTGTTAGGTATGGGTCAAGCCCTAATTTTTTCCACACTAGTTTCCAATTTTCCCAGCAGTTTTTGCCGAATAGTGAGTACTTATCCCAGAATCTGGGGTCTTTGGGTTTATCAAACACTAAATTGTTAAAGTTATTGCCTAGATTGTCCTGATAACCTATCCCTATGCCACTGATCGACTGCTCTATTTCTTAGCCAGTACCAAATGGTTTTGATGACTGCTGCTTTATAATACAGTTTTAAATCTGGCACAGCAAGGCCACCCTTATGAGCTTATTCATTTTTTCAAAAGGTCCAAATTGAAGAAACAAGTTCTTTAAGCTATTTATTTATTATGGAAAATAGTACTTGTTCTTACCTTGTTTAAGGTTCAAAGGGGGTTCTCAGCTAGTGGATTTGGCAGGCAAGCCTATATTTACTTTGACCACGTTTCATGATTTTCTATGCTTGATCATGCCCTTTTCATCCTTCACCATTCCAGATAGGGAAGTCCTCATCTTTTTAATCTATCTTTATGTGGCATGGAGCCACCTGTGAACCTCTGGACATACTGCAATATCCTCCTTATAAGACTGTGTCTGGAACTAAACTCCCTACACCAGATGTGATTAACCCTAACCTTAACCCTCCAATAGGAAGTTACACTGAACTCAACCCAGTCAGATAGTCTCTGGCTTCAGATTCAGATTTCAGCACCACATTACGGGAAAGACATTGCAAAGCCATCATGTGTCTGGGAAAGTATAATCAGGGAGGGGATGGGAATGGAAAGGAAGGGAAGGGAAGAAACATTTTATAGCAGCTACTGTGCTAAACATTTTACAAATATTACCTCATTTGATCTTTATCACAACTCTGGGAAATGGGTACTTTTATTATCACCACTTTAGAAGCTGAGGAAGCTGAGGAAAAGTTAAATAACTTGCCCAAGGTGATACAGCTAGTGAGTACTAAGGCCAAATTTGAAGTCATCTTTCTGATTCTAGGTCAAGGCACCTTATCTACTGCACCACCACTAGGGGCCTTCAAATGGTGCCCTACAAGCTGCAGTTGGGGTAACTGAAGATAGCCAAAAGAATAAAAGGGTACATGAGTGCAATGAATGAAATGTAGCAATCATTAGTAACTTTTCATTCATGATATAAATTTGAGGGATTTAATGATAGAAGCAAGGTAACATTTAATTTATGTAGTGATTAATACAAGGCACAACTACTGGACACATCTGAGTTGAAATCAGCTCTAGAAATTTTATACAAGGATCAGGTGAAGAAGTTGGGAACACTTAGCTTCAAGTAGGAAAGACTCCTGGAGTGTGAGGAGGGATGCAAAAATGATAATTTTTCAGTTTCTGAAAGCCCAATATGAGAAAGAAGAATTAGATTTGTTAAATATAATTTCCTTCTCTGTATCATTAGGGAGTTGAATTAAATGATTTCTATTCTACAGTTCTCCTTTAGGCTCTAAGTCATTTGAGCTAGAATGAGTGAGTGGGAGTTTTAGGAGTTTTAGCACATTTCTGCTCAATAGTAAGATCTTTCAAATGGTCTAAGTGATTAAGCAATGGATCATGTGATCTTGGTGTAGATAGTGAGTTCCCTGTTATTTGGATGAATATGACACGGACCACATGTCAAGAATTTAAGTTTGTGATAGAGAACCTTGAAGACCTATTTCCATTTTTTTTGATTCATTGCCAAAGCCAAGGTCCTTAAAAACCCTCTCACTCAGAATGGACACATTTAACATGAATTAAAGTTGTTCTCTTCTCAGCATTATGACCACCTCTATACTGCCACTACTACTGAGTGAATCAAGGAATTAAATCAGCAAAAGCTAGCCACATTTTGCTTAACTGACTTCTTACTAGTTAAAGATCAAGAGAATGGAATAGGTGGAAACCCTTTTCCCAGGCCCTGCTTCCTGCCCAGAGGAACCAACACTACTAATGCTGTCACTTTTTCTTTTTTTTTTGTGAAGTCTATTCCACATAAACTTTTGCAAGAGTAGGGAGTGGTGCAAATAGCTGACGATTAAATCTCCTTGTAAGAGATCTTTGCTTTTTTGTTTGTTTGTTTTGCCTATTCATCTCCTATCTTGGATCCCAAGTTCAAATGGAAGCAGATGGGAGTGGGGCAGGCAGCTAAAAGGCCTTTTTGCATTTCATTCACTGTTCTTCCCAGAGGGAATCTTTCAGTTTACCCCATTATCAGTTTTCCACTAAGCCAGGCTTCCAAAATGTCTATGGCCATTCTTTACTCAATTCCATTCAATGGCTTTTTTCAACCACTGCTTACTAGATTTTAGCTCTTGCTTTTCCAAGAGCAGCATGTGACAAGCCTTTTGTGGGCTTTTTGGCAAAAGGTATGTAGTCCATACTCTAGTCTGAATATGGGATCCACCCCCTCAAGCCAGCCCTAACCCTAACTCTAAATATGCACCAATAAGATTTACCATACAGAATTCTCCAATTGATAAATCAAAGGATATGAATAGACAATTTTGACATGAAGAAATTAAAATCATTTTTAGTCATAGGAAAAGGTGCTCCAAATAACTATTGATCAGAGAAATGCAAATTAAGACAACCCTGAGGTACCACTACATACCTGTCAGACTGGCTAAAATGACAGGAAAAGATGTGGGAGAACTGGGACACTAATACATTGTTGGTGGAACTGTGAACTGAACTATTCCCAAAGGGCCATCAAACTGTCCATACCCTTTGATCCAGCAGTGTTTCTATTGGGCTTATATCCCAAAGACATCTTGAAGGAGGGAAAGGGCTCCACATGTGCAAGAATGTTTGTGGCAGCCCTTTGTGTAGTGGCTGCAAACTGGAAGCTGAATGGATGCCCGTCAATTGGATAATGGCTGAATAAATTATGGTATATGAATGTTATGGAATATTATTGTTCTGTGAGAAATGACCAGCAGGATGATTTCAGAGAGGTCTGGAGAGACTTACATGAACTGATGCTAAGTGAAATGAGCAGAACCAGGAGATCATTGTACACAGCATAGCAAGATTATACTATGATCAATTCTGATGGGCATGGCTCTTTCCAACAATGACATGATTCAGACCAGTTCCAATGACCTTGTGATAAACTGAGCCATCTCCACCCAGTGAGAGGACTGTGGGAACTGAGTGTGGATCACACCATAGCATTTTTACTCTTTTTGTTGTTGTTTGTTTGCATTTTTTCTTTCTCATTTCTCTTTCCTTTTTGATTTGATTTTTCCTGTGCAGTAAGATAATTGTATAAATATATATTCAAATATTGGATTGAACATATATTTTTACCATGTTTAACATATATTGTATTACTTGCCATCTAAGGGAGGAGATGGGGGAAGGGGGAGAAATTTGAAACACAAAGTTTTGCGAGGGTCAATGTTGAAAAATTATCCATGCATATGTTTTGAAAATAAAAAGCTTTAATAAAAAAATTCATCTCTGAGAAAATCAAATACTGATTTTGCATATTTCATTCCATTATGTAACTGCCTGAACCATGTTTCTTTGTCTTTGCGTTAAGTCCAGAAGTTTATGAGTCCAGAAGTTCAGGTAAACTAACTCTTTGAGTTAGTTTAAAACTCGGGTTCACTTTAACTAAAAGAAATGTGTTATCTTACTAATGAGCTTTGCATACCAATTGAAGGAGATCCGTTTTCCAGCTAACAAAACCTGGAAAAATGCAGATGGACACCAGGAAGTCTGAAACACTGGCAGATTTAAAAAAAGTCTGGTCTGTTTTCACTGTGGCACTAACCATGCAGGTGTATACTACCAATCTGTTTTTCATAGCAAAGAAATGGAAGGAGTGCTTGTTGGTAGCCCTGCATTTCAGATTTCCATTCAATAATATTATTTCCCACCACCTATGACATTTTGGACTTTGTAAACAATCTTATTATTTTCCATCTGTGATGCTAGTCTTTGTTCTCTGTTCTTTCCTATTCTTTCTTCTTTTGTACTTCCTAAACCTATATGAAGGCATATAAATCCTACCTCATGGTCCTTTGACTGTCTGAGGAGCCAAAAGACCCATTTTATTGGTAAATGCTAGCATTACCAATAAATTGAATATGTTCAAAATTTTGTGCCTCAGTTTACCTTAATTTCAGTTGTGGCACCTTAACTCACCAGACCCCAAAGAACTAGGGTAGTATCCAATGGATATCTCTCAAAACTCATTGGACCAATGTGGATATAATGACACTTAGGACAAGCATTAGGACAGGTGATTGTACAACTACCTTCCCTAAGAGTCCAGCCTGGGCCTCAATAACCAGTCCTATGGCTCTGTATCTGCTTCGCTTTATGGAGCAGGTGACCTGTTTCCCCAACTTCTCTACTGGGATTCCCCCCAAAACAACAGGAGATATTGTGTAGACTATAGGTCACTCAAGAAAGTTCAATGTTCCAAAACCATGAGTGAAGGTTTCTTTCCTGGTCATCTGTGACCTTATTGGTTTCATCAGCTACAAGTGCTACGGTGGCTGAGAAGTTGTGGATTGTGCCCCTTTTCAAGGTAGGCAGACATTGACAAATCTGTGGAAGCTGAGGTGTCTGATATCCTCCCAAAGACTGTCCTTATAGACCCCATGTAGGCCAAAGTGTTGGGGAGTTAGGGAACTTTTTGTACAGCCAGTGGCCTGGCCATCCTGTCTAGGGTACAATCCCCATTAGTGTCTAGTATGGGAGAGGGTATGTTGTCACAGAGGTGCATGGTTCCATTGTGTGCTTGCCAAGATAGAGAACATGAACTGATATGATCTATGGTGTGGGGTTTGGCATCCAAATGATGGCAGGCACCCAAAGTTGGGATTCGGGCATATGAAGAATTCACGATGGCCATTCTCTTTGGTAAAAGGTAGATTTGTTTAGGGGAAGAGGTTACAGACTAAATGAAGTGATGCAATAGACACTGGAAATGGTAAATATGAAAGACAATTTCCCCAGAAGAACTCACAATTACACAGCAGAAGGGGAGCTCCCCATGAGGTTGGGGCATGCCCTTAGCTGGCAGGATAAATCCTGACAGGGACTTGGAACCCTAAAAGAGTTAGTTAGCTGTAAGGAGGAGATGTGGGGTTGGGGAGCCTAGTGAAGTTAGGGGAGATACCACATGGCCTGGGAGAGGGGGAAAGACACCAGCAGGCAGAGTGCTGTGGCAGACTGACCCAAATAAAGGTAGCAGCCAGGGGATGGTCCCTAAGTAGGTTCTATAGGGAAAATTTAACTTCAGGGGCATGACAGGGATTTCTACATAGGGTGGGTCTGAGGAGTTTGACATAACTTGGATTTCAGATTGGAGGACCTCCCCATAATGGGGGGAACATGGAGCTCAACTGATCTCCATCAGAATCTTCTGCCTGCTTGCCTCAGGGATCAGTTGTTTCTCTTGGTCCCAAACCCCATCCAGGACCTCATCACTCATCAGTCTTTAATTTGTTAAGAAATCTTTCAAAAAGTGGGTTGGGGATCCCTAAATGGAAGAGGGTCTATCAGACCAATGCTAAGTTTTAGGGGCCAAATCTTGGGATACTTGTTAAGTTGTGTCCAAAAATTGGGAGTGAATTGCAGGGGTCTATGGGGTTGGAGTATTACAGAGATGAACTGAAGGAAAGTGTGGTGACATCATTGGGGTACAAAGTTAGTTACCAGCGCACAACAGCAGAGATTAGCATAGAGTCAGTTTGTCCCTTACTGGGGGTCCACTCAGACTCTGGATGGTACTTTACTGGGGTCCATTTACCCCAACAGTCAGTTTCCCTCCAAACAAATGGGGCCCAGAGTCCTTTGGGATTTGGGGCAACAATCTCATCTTCTAGGAATGGACATAGAGTTCATTTGGAGGAGTTGGCTAGGAGGCGATTGAAGTGAGTGACCCAGTGAATTGAGTCAGGTCCCTGAAGTTGGTCCATACAACTCTCAAGTGCTGGACATTTGAAGGTGACCAAAGGCTAAAACAAACCTAAGAAACAATTCATATATAATAATGTCAACTGATCTAAAATAAAACTACAATATAGTTTTCGATCCTAAGTTTCAGATTCCACCTGTATTTTCTTTCTTGTATGCGAATTTCTTATTCCATACCAAGCTCACCTCCAATGGCTTATGAACTTGCTAACTGCTAGAAAGAATGGGCTTATAAATCCAAGAACAAAATATTTCTAGATAAAGTCTTCCTTGTATCAAGTAACTCAAGAGAATAATTTATGCCAGTATTACAACCTCAGAAAGAAGCCATGAATGCAGTTAATATCTACTGAGAAACTTCAGCTGATAGTTTATTGTTAAAAAAAAGACAAGGGGCAGCTAGATGGCATAGTGGATAGAGCACCACCCCTGAAGTCAAGAGAACCCGAGTTCAAATTTGGCCTCAGACACTTAATATTTCCTAGCTGCATGACCCTGGGCAAGCTATAAATATAGTTAATATCTACTGAGAAGCTTCAGTTGATTATTTATTCATTCATTCGTTTGTTTGTTTGTTTGTTTGTTTATTTATTTTTAAATGCAGGAGAAGGCCAGTGGGTTTCAGGCTGGACTGTGAAGGTCTAGCAAATTAGCACTTTGCTGAGGTAGCAATTTTAATAGCCCACAAAGTGGTGAGAGATAAGGAAGATAAGTTAAGGTGGGGGTTTTCTTGGAGACAAATAAGGAGCAAAAAGGTTTTAATTGCTCCACAATCCTAGGCTAGATAGTACACCCTGGGCTGTGACCCATCATTTCCTTCTTTTCTATCTTTTGTGGAGTAGAAATTCTGGGGACGAGGGCTGGAGATCTCTGTGGTCCGCTGGAACCGTGGCTGCTTCAAGCTGGAAAGTAGCTCATTCTGTGGATAAAGTTTCTTACATAAAACAGGGAGCTACCTTTCTGGCCATGTGCCGAGAACTTGTCCTGAAAACTTAGGGCTCAGTAACTTGATCATTTTTCATTATCATTACTAATTCAGCCACTAAAATCCCACTAATGACGAATGGTTGCTGTGATTTCTTAGGGATGAATTAGAAATGATAATTTTAGAAAGTCAATATTTAAGCATCCAAAATGGCAACTTTTAAGAAAAACAGCTACAATAAAATCTGGAATTGCAACTGCATTACCATTCTGCATTTGCTGTTTTAGTAAAACTCCTACTTTAAAACAGATAACTTTCTATCAAGGCTCAGCACAGATCACAGAGCACATGAGATTGTTCTAGCAGGATCACAGACCTGCTGCTTCATTTATACAATCATTCCCTGAAAATCATTATGGGTGAGGATCACAGTTTTCAACGGGAAGAGGAGAAATAGCCATTCAAAGCTAAAATGAGGAACTGATAAATTATAGTTGACTTTACATCAAGGATCTCAAATCCACAGCTTATTTAGTGTTAGTTCTAAATGAATTTAAGCAGAAGGACTGAAAATCAATTTGAAATATTCAATCTAACTGGAATTAGATCTTTTTTCAAAATTAGTTTGAAAGGAAAAATATTTATGATGTTTCTATGGCACAGATGTATATCAGTGACAAAATAGTTTAAAATACATGTTATAGTGATTTAAAGACCAAACTATGTGATTGTGATGTAATAGCACATTTTAAATTTCAGTATGTTAGGCAAATGTGATTTAAAGAACAAACTGTGATTGTGATGTAAAATACATGTCATAAAATATACAAAAGACTTCTATCTTTTGTTATTCAACACAAACTAGTTGGATTGCAAAAGTTTATGCAAGAAGAACCAGTTTTTCAATGATGGAACAGATTACTTGTTGGATACAATTTTGTCCCATTTTCCTCAATTTAAGGAATCTCATATTCCATGGCCTATTCATTTGGAGGGAAAGGGGAAAGATCTTAAGGTCCAAAAGATTCCCAGATTTCCCCAAGCTACCTGAAGGAAGTCTGTCTAGAAAGAGGATGAGGAAGTATCTCTTGAGGAGAAGCTGAAAGAGCCATACTCTTCTATATACTTGGGGTCCCCAAGTTGACTCCAGGATATGGGGAGAGGGTTTTGGGAAACCTAAATGTACATCTGAGAGGCTGGACATAATCAAAAGCTGCAGAGGTCTTTAATCAAGTCGGAGATCTCTTATCAAGGGGATGATCCAAGGTGAGGTCTTGGACTTGGATTCTCCAAGAAGAGAAGCTTAACTGAGGAAAATTTCAGGTTAGTTTGAATTGCAAAGAAGAGACAAATTGTCAGGGATAGGCAAAAAATGCAAGCAAAGAGACAGGAACACTACAGAGAAAAATGCTTTTAAAGTCTTAGACGGACAGATATTACACCAGTTCTCTGCAATATTGGGGATGCAAACCGCTCTCAAAACTCAAAATCTTACCCTTACGCATAGAGAAAGAGCTATGCATTTTACCCCCCTATTTTCAGGTTCATTACTCGATACTCAGTGAGGAGATTGGTTCCCAGCTGTGACACCCCCTCTTTAGATGAGGAATAGGAAAATACTGGGGTTGGCATGTCTTATTTTCAAGAAGAAGGCCAAGGATTTCGAGGACCAAATGATGTGACCTATGGTGTGGGGTTTGGCACCCAAATGATGGCAGGCACCCAAAGCTGGGGTTCATTCATATGAACAATTCACGATGGCCATTCTCTTTGGCAAAAGGCAGATTTCTTTAGGGGAAGAGGTTACTGACAAAATGAAGGATGCAATAGGCACCGGGAACGCTAGAGATGAAATAGAGGGGAGAGCCTATGAAAGATGAGTTCCTCAGTGGAAGTCACAAGTACCCAGTAGAAGGGGAGCACCCCATGATGTTGGGGCATGCCCCAGCTGGCAGGATAAATTCTGAAAGGGACTCAGCACCCTAAGAGTTAGTTAGCTGTGGGGAAGAGAAGTGGGGTTGGGGAGCCTAGTGGAGTCAAGGGAGATACCACATGGCCTGGGAGAGGGAGAAAGACACATGAGGTAGTCCTGGCAGACTGGCCCAAAGGAAGGCATATCCAGGGGATGGCCCCTAAGTAGATTTTATAGGGAAAATTTAACCTCCGGGACCCGACAGGGATTTCTTCAGAGATGGGGTTTCAGGGGTTTTACCTAACTTGGATCTCAGACTGGAACCTTCCCAGAGGTGGGGACTGTGGAAGGGAGCTCAACTGATCTCTCCCAGAGCCTTCTCCCTGCCTTCCTCAGGGATCGATTCTTTCTCAATGCCTTTGCTAACCACACCTAACACTGAAGGCCTCATCAGAATGAGAATTAATGTTGCAGGATGGGTGCCCCCATGATCTTAAGGGAACCCCTTCCTTGTTCAGAAAGGCTGGGACTGAGAAGTTACATAGTCGGCCGGGTTTGGTTGAGCAGCCAGAGGGACAGTGGTTAACTCTGACCCTGACTCCTCTCTGAGGAGGCAGGAGTGCCCACACTGGCCTGTGACAAAGCTCAAGCTTTCCGTTGCGCCATTTGTAAAGCAAGGCTTGACCAAGGCAGCTGATGGACGTTCCCTGCCATCAAGGAAGCAACTGATTATAGCCAGTGCTCCTCTCCCCACCCTGCCCCCACCCCCCTCGGGAGTTGGTGGACAGCTGCTAGCTACCAGGCCGGGGGGACTGACATTCCCATGACACCTCACCTTGCCAGTCATAATCAACAAGGGATTTCAAACTCTTGGTTTTGTGATCTTTCCTATCTTTTATTTATCTAGTTATTTTTGGTGTGTGTGTGTGTGTGTGTATGTGAGAGAGAGAGAGAGAGAGAGAGAGAGAGAGGCAATTGGGGCTGAGTGACCTGCCCAGGGTCATGCAGCTAAGAAGTGTTAGGTGTCTGAGACCGAATTTGAACTCAGGCCTTCGGGACTCCACAGGGCTGCCTATCTTCTTGATGGCAATGTTTATGTTTTTTTACCCTCGGGATTCCTTTGCCAGTATCCCCAAACCTTTGAAAAGTTACCTGATTTTTGTCATTTTGTTTGGGGAAATGATCTTGTTTCTGTGATGGGCCCTTGTCACTTTACCTACTCCGCCTGCCTTCCCCCCACGCCCTACCCACCCGGTTTGTGGGTCGGGGTTCTTCGGCTCCCTCCTCCCCCCGGGTCTCTGGAGGGAACCCATCAGCCTCCAAAGAAAGGAGGCGGAGGAAGAAGAATACCCATGGGACAGGAGGAGGAGACTCCGGTTCAGGTACGGCCAGATCCTGTTCCGTAGTCTACCACCTTCCAGCAGTTTAGGTCAGCGCCGGGACTCGGGGGCGGTACTTCCAGGGACCGAGGCCCCACCTTCCGTGACGGCTCCCGGCTCCTCCCCTTGGCGTCTGGCCCAGCCCGGCCACTGCTCCAGGTCAGCGCCCCCCTCCAGATACAACTTCCGGGCTCTTCGCTGAGGTCACCGAGTTCTAGTTCCGGGGCTTCCTGACATTCGCAAGGGCCAGGGCTGCATCCATCCAGGCCTTCTCCTCCTCGTCTTCCTTCCACTCCGGGCTGAGTAGGGGGAAGGCATCCCCTGAGGCTGAGGCCTACAGGGCCGTCGTCTCCCACCCCTCATCGCTTGACGTCACAGGGCCCTTCCCCCGACCCCTCCTCCGTCGTCACCACCTGCTGTCCCATTACGGACAGACGGAGGTAAGCCCCACCTCCCTGTGTGACGTCACACAAGGCCTCAATTAACTTGCATTTTTTTAATATCTGTTAGATGTTGCTATAAAATTGCATGTCAGTTCTTCCAGGGCTTCTTTAAGGCTAAAGACTTGGCCGATTGGGTCTCGGTGGCCCCTACTCAGCTCAAGCTGCATCAATGCTTTGAGCATTGAAAAATTCTGTCACGGCCCTTCGGCGACATCTAGTGTCTAGAGTGAGAACAGACAAGGAGGGGATCAGCCCTGCCTTTTGGCCGCCTCAGGTAGTCGGTTTTCTGGCCGAACCACGGTATTAACTCTGGCTGAGCCGCTTAAAACCCCAGATTTCCCGGATTGTCGTCGCTGCGGCCGAGCGCGAGGGCTCCGTGGGGGGCGCCCCTGGCGGTGTCCGCAGCAAAGGGGAGGGCCGCTCATCCCGGGGAAAATGGCTGGCGGGCCGTCGCTTTCATTTTGATTCCCTAAGGGAAAGAAGGCCGAGCTCAGGCTGACCACTACGGAACTCGGGATCTTGCCCCCAGTCACGCACGCTTCCAGCCCCTACGTCGTTTTCCGATAGGGCGAAGCCCCCCCAATCTCGCCGGGAACCGGGCCTCCCCCGCCCCTCCCGCCCCGCCGCGGCCCCCTCCTTTCCAGCTTCCCTTGATGCTTGCCCTTCCCCCGCTGGAGGCTCTGCCCCGCCTCAGTCAGTGCTATTTACAGGTTCTCCCTCTGTCTCTCTTGTCTCTGTCTGTCTGTCTGTCTGTCTCATTTCTCATCTCTCCCTCCCTCCCTTTCTGTCTCTTCCTCACCTGTCCCCCTCTCTCCCCCCCTCCGTCAGTCTCGATCTCATTTCTTTGTCTGTCTGTCTGTTTCCCCATTTCTCATCTCCCTTTCCCTCCGTTTCTCTCCCTCCCTCTGTCTCTGTCTCTCTTCCTCATCTTGCCTTTCTCCCTCTCCCCTCTCTGTCTTTCATTTCTCATCTGTCTGTCGTCTCTCCCATTTCTCATCCCTCTCTGTTTCTCCCCCTTCCCCTCTGTCTCTCTCCCGCGTCTCCCCTTTCTCCCCGCCTTCCTGTCCTGCTCCATTTCACTCTCTCTATCCCACACCCTTCCTCAGCCCCCATATTCAATCATCAGTTGCCAGGCTCCGTCATTACCATCCACACTACGTCTCTGGCATCTCTCAGCTGTTCTCCAGTCACTCAGCATTGTCACTTTTCACCTGGGATATCGGAATAGCCTCCTTGTGGGTCTCCCTGCCTCCAGTCTTCACCTGGGATATCGGAAGAGCAGCGGATCTCCCGGGCTTTCTTCTCCAGTCCTCTCGGTAATATGATAAGGCTACAAAAGATAGATTTGGTACTTTAAGTGCCAAAGATAAGAACTTAGATTTTAACTTAGATTTTAACCCAGCAGCAGTAGGGAGTCACTGATAGTTTATTGGACAAGAGCAGTGATGTGGTCAGAACTGCATTTTAGGAAATCATTGGTAATTGTGCAAAAGATACATCAGGGAGGGGAGAGAAGTGAGGCTGAATGTTCTAAGCCAGGCCGGTGCCTTGGACTTTAATGCTGGGACAAAACGAGACATCTATGGGTCATTCAGCATTTAAAGAGAGGGGGATTTAATTATCCGTAAAAGAGAAATGACATTAAAGAATGGCTTATGTTGAATAAGCTTCGAATTGATTCAGCCTAGTAAAGCTCTCTTGCTTTACTAATTGCCCATCAAGGTCTGCCAACCAAGCCCCAGAGAGAGGTTATTTTCTATTTAGTTCATCAGAAAGTAATGTCCACAGTCAGAGCCTGTAATTTCCTGAAGGAGTTTTGTCTCTGTTAGTTTTGAGATCTTTAAAAAAATCATTTATGTAAAAATAATCATTTTAACATCATAATTTTCCAGTTTCTACCCTGCTTCTCCCAAAGAGCCATCTCATAGAAAATTTTGAAAAGATTAAAAAGCAAAAGTCAGCATAACTGCCTTCAGACCAAAGTCTGAAAAGGTGTACAATGTGCAACATTTGTACATTTCTAATAGCTACAGACAGGTGTGCTGGGGGTGCCTTCTCATATTTTTTTAATTCCATCTGTTCTTGTTCTTTATAATATTATCTTAACATTCACTTTTGATTTGCTTGTGTGTGTGGTTCTTTCGATTTACACTTGTAATCTTTGTGTATATTGTTTTCTTGGCTGTTTTTGGTTCACTTTTCACAATCAGTTCATGTAAATCTCTCCATGTATTCTGTATTCATAGCGCATGTCATTTTTTTACAGTATAATCATATCCCGTTACATTCATGTACCACAGTGTTTACCCATTTCCCAATCAGTGGGTATCCACTTTGTTTCCAAGTCTTTGCCATCACAAAAAGTTCTGCTGTAAGATTTTGGTGTATATTTCTTGTTATCAGGTACCTTTTTGAGGCATTAGACTTCTAAAACAAAGCTTCTTAAACTGGGGGTTGTAACCCCATATGGGGTTCCATAACTCATTGTGGACATCACAAAAAACTTGGCAACAGTAAAAAGTATCAAATAGTTCAAGATTTAATTCTTTATGTAAAAATAAACAAGCGCATCCATCTCATTAGTATCCAGATTTCCTTTCATCTTTAATAGTTATATGTATACCAAAGAATTGTTTTAAAATAAATTTCATGATTTATTTTCAGTAATGTTTACCTGTTTTATATACTTATTTATATACTTATGTACCCAGGGTCACATAAAAATTTCTTGGCAAACATGGGTCATGAATGGAAAAAGTTTAAGAAGGCTTCTTCTAAGAGAATCTCAGGGCCAGAGGCTATAAACCTTTTCATCTGTTTGCATAATTCCAAATTGCTTTTCAGAGTGGTTGTTGTGATTCACAGTTCTACCCAGAGTGCATTACTCCCAAATTTGACTTTTGTCATCTTTGCTACTTTGCAGAGTGTGAGGTGAAAATTCAGGGTGGTTTTGATTTGCATTTTTCTTTCCATTAGTGATGTGGGTAGCAGAGAAAACAGAAGTTTTTTTTTTTCTGTCTGTAGTTGTATCTTGACCCTGAACCTGTTTGTATTGTTGCCCTACACCCATCTTCCTACTGAGACAGCAAGCACAGTCCTGTCTATTAGGATGGGGTTACAAGAGATAGTAACATGAAGCTTTTCAGTTTCACTTAAGGTAATTGATTATATCTTTTGTAATCGCCTCTCTCCCTGGTTTTGTTAATCCATCTCCTATCTAGAGTTGTATGAGGTACGTGATTCAATTCTCTTCTGTTTTTTTTTTTTTTAATAATATTATTATTTGTTTTTTTTGGCTGAGGCAATTGGGGTTAAGTGACTTGCCCAAAGTCACACAGCTAGAAAGTTTTAAGTGTCTGAGGTCAGATTTGAACTCAGGTCCTCTTGACTTCAGGGCTGGTGCTCTATTCACTGTACCACCTAGCTGCTCCTAAATAATATGATTTGTAACATTAAATTCATGTATCTGTTAAAAACATATTATGGATTGCCTAATTTCTATCAGATTGCCTTATAGTTTTCCCAGAAATTTATAACCAAATAGGGATTTCTTTCCTAATTAATTTATGTTTTCTGATTTACCCAGCACTGGTTTATTGAGTTCCTTTGTTTCTGATTCTGCCTTGTCTAGTCTGTTCCATTGATCTACCTAATTTTTAGCCAATACCAGACAGTTTTGAGGACTTCTGCTTTATAATACAGTTTAAGGTCTAGAATTGTTATTCCCAGTGTTTCTCTACTGTTTTCATAACTTCTCTTGATATTCTACATCTTTACTTTTTCCAAATGAATTTTATTTTTTTTCAAGTTTTATGATATATTCTTTTGATATCTTGATCAGAATAGTATTAAAAGTTTCAATTAATTTGGTAGTACAACGAGGGCTTTATTATTGTGAATAAATCTTTTGAAATGATTTTTTTGTGGTTGTTATTCAGTCTTTTTCAGGCATTTTGGACTCTTTGTGACCCCATTTGAGTTTTTCTTGGCAAAGATACTGGAGTGGTCTGTTATTTCTTCTCCAGCTCATTTTATAGCTCAGGGCTTCTTAAACTTTTCCACCTGTGACCCTTTTTCTCCCAAGAAATTGTGTGACCCCAGGTATATAGGTATATAAAATAGCTACACAGATCAAACATTTACTAATAATAAATTATAATTTCACAGCTCCCACATTCACTTACAAGATCCCCACTATGGGGTCATGACCTGCAGTTTAAGAAGCTATATTGTAGATGAGGACACTGAGACAAACAAGGTTAAATGACTTGCCTAGGATCACAGTTAATAAGTGTTTGAGGCAGGATTTGAACTCTCAAAGAGGAGTCTTCCTGACTCCAGGCCTGACACTCTGTGCACTGTGCTACACTTATAAAAGCTGTCCCTTCTTCATTGCCATTGAAGAAAATACCACTGTAGGGTGCAACCTACACAATACTGCTTCCACTGGTCCCTAGTCTTAACCTTCATCCTATCTCTTGGGATGTGATTAAGAGTGTATACAGGTCATTTGGGGGGGGCGGTATTTAGTCTGAATTCCTATTTACATGGAACAAATGTTGGAGGGGATTCAGGAAAACTGGGACACTGATACACTGCTGGTGGAATTATGGATCCAACCATTCTGGAGAGCAATTTGGAACTATGCTCAAAGAGTCATCAAACTGTGCATACCCTTTGACCTAGCAGTGTTTCTACTTGGCCTATATCCCTAAGAGATCTTAAAAGAGGGAAAGGGACTCACATGTGCAAAAATGTTTGTAAGTGACTAGACTAGAAAAGTGAGAACTGGGAGCAATGGAGCTTTATAACCCTGTGTTTGATAAATATCAAAATATAAAACACTTAGGAACGAACATATTTCTTATTAAAAACAAAAGAAAAATCTGCCAGGATAACTAGAAAATAATTGAGTAGAATTAGGCTTAGACTAACAGGTTATACTATGTTTCCCAATAAGTTCTAAATTGATATATGAAGATGTAGATCCTAGTTGGAGGACAGGTTCTTGTCATGTTTTTTTGGCAGACAAAATGGCACTAGGGTGCTGCCACTCATTCAGAACATGATTATAATTATGTGAAGTCTTAAAGAATGGTCGTTAAAATATGTTCCCCTGAATCAACCTCCTTCCATATCCAGTATCCAATGCATAGTAACTCAGAACCTGTACTAGTGTAATCCTCAAGGCAAAATTAATGAATGGGTCCAAAAATAGGTTTCTTACATCAGCTTGAGTGTCATAGTTTGGCGCTAGTTTATGTAAAATTGTGGGGAAAGTGATGCTAGGTCTTTAAAATATTAGTATAAATGATGTAGGATCTGATACAATGGTAAAACCACTTTCATCATTTCTGGAAAAGTACGCCAGGATGGGTCCTATGCAGCCTTTGTAACTGGGCAGCTTCTTCCTCAGGATTTAATGTTTTTACACTTAGCATGCTTCTGGGCACCTTTGTGTCTAATTCTTCCTGCATTTTCTTAAAAAATTCAGATATTCTTCTCTGAAAGTTTACTCTGTTTTTCTAGTTATTTAAATGTGCAATCCATTCTCTTTTGCAACCCTTTTTAGAAGACCCCAGAAGTCTTTTAACTCGTTTCTCTAGCACTTTGTTCAGCTAATTTTTCCATTTATGTTTCTGCTAGACTTATCCAAAACTTAGCAAAGGATATTGAATCTCCAGTCATTGTTGTGTTACTTTCTGTATCTCTGTATAGTAGCTCAGTGATGTTTGTTTTATAAATTTGGACACTAAGGCATTTGGAGTATAAAAGTTTGCTAATCACATTGGTTTGTTGTCTCTGATGTAGTTTCACCAAGATAAAGTTTTCTTGTTCATACCTTTTCAGCTATCGAATGTTTATTTTTGCTTTGCCATGTGCCACGATTGTGACTACTACTTTTTTGGATTCACTAAGTATGGAAAATTTTTTCCAGGCCCCATTTTAATTTTGATTATGTCTTCATTTTTAATGAGTTTCTTGTGAGAAACAGATTGTAGGGGTTTTCTAAAATTCAATGTGACTTTTTCATTTTGCTGAATTTCTTAATTTGTTCATTTGTAGTTAAAAGAAGTTAGATTTATAATTTCCTCTTTTTTTTAAGAGTGTTTTTAAAATTATTATTTTCCCCTGTCTGTTTTTAAACACAGTATTGTGTTCTTTCCATTAACTTTAGCTTAATCTTTTTTAAGGTGATCATAGTGCCATTGATTCTCTTACCTATATCCTAATTCCCTGTACCTTCATTTGCTATTCCTGTATTTGTTCCTTTTTCTTTCCTATGATTATCTGATTATATAGTTCTTCTGTCCTTTTTTCCCCTCTCAGTAGAGCAGATTTACCCTTCCTCTCTACTACTTCAGCTGGTCTTGCTTATTAAATTTTTCATGTTTTGCACCCCTTTTCAGAGAGGGTTTCTCTCTATTATCTACTTTTTAATACAGACCCTCATTCTTTGGTTCATGGTCCCCATAATTATCTAATGTCTGTCTATCTGTCTGTCTGCCTCTTTCTCTGTCTCCCCCCCCCCCACCGTTTTTTATATTTCTCATGCAGTCAGAACTTTGAAGATGTCCATTCTGACCTCTGTGGAATTTTGGTCTCCACCTTGTAGAGCCTCATTCCTAGATTCCCCTTTAGCATTATCCTTCAGAACAATGTCAATTTCTGTCTCACGACATCCATGATTTTGCAACTCATCATATATCTATACCTTTTCCCTATTTACTTTCTATTTCCCATTTGCCTCAAAATCTTCTTGTATTCATGCCATCCCTCTGCCAGCTGACCCCAAAAGCTCCAACTTCCTTCTTCCAAAGTAGGACATGTATCCTTTGCAAGCATCAGTTTCCCCAGATCATACCCAATGGAAGGGCTCCATTGTCCTTCACAGAATATCTCTTCCCCCAAAGGAGCATTTATCCATTGAACTCCCTCCTACCAGCAAAGCAAGTTCTCTTTCCTTCCCTACCTTTTCAGGCCTTTTCCCCTTTCTCACCCACTCCCCTTCAAGTTCTTCTTGAGACCACAGAGGTCACTTTCCCTCACAGCTGATTGTCAATTTGACCTTAACTCTGTTCCTTAATAATCCCCCCCTTCATACACCTTCCCATTTTGTAGTATAGTCTTAAAAAAAAAAACAAAAAAACTTTGATTCAGTTATTGTTCTGTAAGAAACAATCAGCAGGCCTGGAGAGACTTGCATGAACTGATGTTAAGTGAAATGAGCAGAACCAGGAGATCACTGTACACAGCAACAACACGACTATATATGATGATCAATTCTGATGGATATGGCTCTCTTCAATAATGAGATGATTCAAAGCAGTTCCAATTATCCAGTGATGAAGAGAGCCATCCACACCCAGAGAGAGGCCTGTGGGAACTGAGTGTGGACCACAGCATAGCATTTTCACTCTTTTTTTTTTTTTTTTTTTTTTTTGGGTTTTTGCTGAGGCAATTGGGGTTAAGTGACTTGCCCAGGGTCACACAGCTAGGAAGTGTCTGAGACCAGATTTGAACTCAGGTTCTCCTGACTTAAGGGCTGGTGCTCTATCCACTGCACCACCTAGCTGCCCTCAGCATTTTCATTCTTTTTGTTGTTTGCTTGCATTTTGTTTTCTTTCTTATTTTTTTTCCTGTTTGATTTGATTTTTCTCGTGCAGCAAGATAATTATATAAATATGTATGCATATATTGGATTAACATATTTCTAACATGTTTAAAAAAAAGAAAAAAATTTTCATTCACCTGTAGATAGTGTTGCCCCAGTCTGTCCATGGCCCCAAACCCACCTTTTCACTGCTCCCTCCACCAAATTTTGATCTTCACCCCTGTCTCCTTGTGTACATGGTCTCTGCTGTCCCTCGGTTGTTTTTTGTTGCCCTTAGCTGATGCATATATTCCTGTATTTCTTTTGTCTGAGGTATGAGAAGCAAATAATCTCTTCGGGGCTGGTTTTCAACACCTCTTTATTATTGAACTTCCGTCTTTTGCATTTATGCTGAATAAAGTTGAACATGTATTTTTTGCATTTATGGCTAAGCTCAGATTTGAAGGGTAGGTCTGCATCCTTTGCTTTTTGGAACACATTATGCCATTGCCTTATGCAAGTCCTGATAAGTGCATAATAACCTTGTGTTTAAATTTCCTTTCCTCTGTATTTGAAGGTATTTCTCCTTATCACTTATAGAACTTGGATTTTTTTCTTTAGTGTTGTTTTTCTGAAGTCAGTTTTTAAAATTTTTTGTTGCTGAGGCAATTGGGGTTAAGTGACTTCCCTAGGGTCATACAGATAGGAAGTATTAAGTATCTGAGGGGGAATTTGAACTCAGGTCCTCCTGACTTCAGGATGGGTATTCTATCCACTGAGCCATCTAGCTGCCCCTGAAGTCAATTTTTAAATTTAATGACTACATGTTTTAGAATTTGCAGCCTTGTGTTTTTTTCCCCTTTTTCCGGGAGGTGATACATGAATTCTTTCAATTGTTATTTCCTTTTCTGTGTCCAGAAGTTCTGGACAATTCTCTTATTTTACTTCTTACATTATGGCTTTCATGTTTTTTGTCTTGCCCCAGTCTTTTTTGGAGACTTGTGATTTATATATTGTTTCTATACATCTTGTCTTGGAAATCAGTATATTTTGCTTGCATAGTGAGAACGTTTTTAGTTATTGTTTTTGCCTCTTCTCTTGTACTATATTGTCTTTCCCCTTTGTGCATTTGCATTCCCCATTAACTAATCACTTAACTGGTCCCAGGCATTGTTCTGGGCTCTGGGGATAGAATTATAATAAATGAAATGAAATGACCCGGACCTCTGTTCACAAAATCCAATACATACTGTGTGTACTTGAGGGAGTTTTATAGCAGGGTTTGGGATGTGGCAAGTGGGGATAGCTCTGTGCAGCCCATTTCCACAAGTTTCCACAAGGCAGAGCCCATGGACTCTTCCTGCACCAGAAGACTCCCATATATTCTTAGGCCTAGCGTATTCATTCCCACTGGCTGGTTGGGGGAAGAGTCAATTGATGAGCTGTTAATTTCTTAAGAAACTAAGTACTTTAACACTGGAGGGATCTTGACATAGAAATCCGTGAAACTTGTCCAAAAAACCTGACATTTGATGTAGGCAGACGAGCTGTCTGTCTAGAAAGGACAATTTTAGGGACACATGAAGTGCTCACTCTGTCATCCCTAAGTCTCTCTACCACTGACATGTAAATTCCACTTGTTCACTATAATGGAGTTGGAAAGGCCTCTGGTTTGGGATTTGGAGCCAGCAAGCATAGCTCTCTGTCCAGTGTCTTTCTTAGCTCTCCTTTCTTTGTCCTGGCTAAATAAGCATCAAGCATTTGTTGAAGTGTGAGAAGAGGCTGAAGAAGGTACCTTGGGCAGAGTCTCTACATATTTGGGAGTTCCTAACCTAGGACTGACCTCAGGCACAATGCAGTATACTTGGAATAACTTTCATCTCTACTCCCTTGTTTTCTAAAATAACTGGTTTATGTCTGAAGCTTATTGAAGGGAGATGAGGAAAGGGGAGAGGGAATGCAGCAAAATTTACAAAGCAGAAGGGAATCACAATATGGACTCCAGTAAAGAAGCCACATACCAGTTCCTGCATCCTTAGTGGGAATATGGAGACTGGTTGAGGAGGAGTACTAAGTGAGGACATTAAGAAATATTGGAGATTCTGATAGTATGTTGTTTACAAGAAACACATTTAAAAATGAGAGCTACACACAGAGTTAAAGGGCTGGAACAGAATTTATTACACTTGAGCTGATGCAACAACAAAAAAAAAAAGCAGTGGTAACAGTCATGATCTCAAAGTTAAAGCTAAAATAGATTTAATTTAAAGAAATAAACAGGGAGACTCTATTATAATAAAAGGTACTATAGAAAATGAAGCAATATCAATATTAAACTTTTCCCAAATAATATACCATCTAATTTTTTGCTACTAATCATTTTTTTAATTTTAATATTTATTTTATTTCACTTCTGAGAGCAGAACTAGAAACAAAAAGCAGCAATTAGAGAGAAGCAAGTTTTGAAAAAAAG
This sequence comes from Myrmecobius fasciatus, assembly GCA_023553655.1. NCBI lineage: Eukaryota > Metazoa > Chordata > Mammalia > Dasyuromorphia > Myrmecobiidae > Myrmecobius > Myrmecobius fasciatus. The sequence continues at coordinate 47,945 of JAJPUD010006054.1, read as the reverse complement.
GTAAGGTTTTAAAAACCTTATAATCAATACTGTTGAGAATAGGATGGTCTTCTTTGGGAAGTATTCATGGGGAGACAGGTAAGAGAGGGTAGGAGAAAGAAAGTTTAATTACTAAGAGTAATCCTGCTCAGGACATTATTTAATACATTTGAGGTGCATTTCAACTATGAGATGCTATATTTCTCCTTCATCATGTTGCCTAGGGCTAGCCCTATTACAAAGCCTCTTAAGTCTCATAATCTTTTAAATACAATTCAGATAGAAACAGAGAATCAAGGAATTTACCATGTAAAAATCTTCTAAATTCCTAAATGACTATTCCATGAAAATATTCATTCACATGACACATGTCAAAGGAGTTAGGTTTTCCCTGAAAGAAACTACAAGACATTCACAAATTCTTTTTTTTTTTTTCTTTTTGCTGAGGCAATTGAGGTTAAGTGACTTGCCCAGGGTCACACAGCTAGGGAATGTTAAGTGTCTGAGATCAGATTTGAACTCAGGTTTTCCTGACTTCAGGGCTGGTGCTCTATCCACTGCGCCACCTAGCTGCCCCTACTACTAATCATTTTAAGGAAAACTCCATTAATTCCTGTACTCTCTAGTGTTTTTAATAGGAATAGGTGTTAGATTTGATCAAATGCTTTTTCTGCATCTATTGAGGTAATCATATGATTTCTGTTAGTTTGGGTTATTGATAGTCAATTATGCTGATAGTTTTCTAAATAGTGAACCAGCCCTGCATCCTGGTATAAATCCTACTTGGTCATGGTGTATTATCCTGGGGATAACTTGCTCTAATCTTGTTGCTAATATTTTATTTAAGATTTTTACATCAATATTCATTAGGGAAATTGGTCTATAATTTTTTTTCCCTGTTATGACCCTTTAGGTATCAGTACAATGTCTGTATCATAAAAGGAATTTGGTAGGACTCCTTTCCCTATTTTTCCATACAGTTTGCATAGTATTGGAATTAATTGTTCTTTAAATATTTGGTAGAATTAACATGTAAATCCATCTGGCCCTGGAGATTTTTACTTAGGGAGTTGATTACTAGCTTGTTCAGTTTCTTTTTCTGAACTGGGGCTATTTAACTAATTTATTTCCTCCTCTGTTAACCTGGGCAGTCTATATTTTTGTAGATATTCTTCTATTTCTCAAGGATTATCAGATTTATTGACATGCAGTTGGGCAAAGTAACTCCTAATTATTGATCTAATTTCCTTTTCATTAGTGGAGTTCACCCTTTTCATTTTTGATACTAACAGCTGATTTTCTTATCTTTTTCTAATCAAATTAACTAAAGGATTATCTATTGTGTTATTTTATTTATTCATAAAACCATTGTAATGCCAGAGAAACTGAGGCAAGACAGAGATTGGTTTTTAATTATTTTAATTGTGGAGAGTTTAGACTAGCTGGTCGAATGGGACTCATGTCCAAAAATCATTCAACCCTGAGCAGTTGAGGCAGGGACCTTTTATATATGGCCTGAGTAAGGCAGATAAGGGGGGGGGGCCAAGAATACGGGATAGGTGGACAAGCCATAATTCCAGGAAAGGATCATAACTTAGTCCTGACAGGATGGGGGGCAATACTCAAAAGGAGGGGGAATTATCCCTTCAAGCATTTGAGATAAGATAACTGGAGTTTTATGACTCAATGGTATTTCCAGGCTTCCAGTCCTAATGGCAAGGAACAAAGGAGTGGGACTATAATAATTTTATTCAGGGAAACTAAGGCATAACACCAACTCTTAGTTTTGTTTATTAGTTCAATAGTTTTCTTACTTTCAATTTTATTAATCCCCCTTTTTATTTTCAGAATTTCAAATTTGGTATTTAATTGCGGGTGGTTTTTAATTTTTTATTAATAACTTTTTAAGTTGCATGCCCAATTTGTTGATCTTCTCTTTCTCTATTTTATGCAAGTTAGCACCTAGAGATATAAAACTTCCCCTAAGAACTGCTTTGGCTGCATCCCATAAATGTTGGTATGTTGTCTCATTATTGTCATTCTCTTGAATTAAATTATCGATTGTGTCTATGATTTGTTGTTTTACCCACTCATTCTTTAGGATTAGCCCCCATCCCTTCCCTAGGTGGAAGGAAGTCTACTACATGTTAATTATGTTAAAATACTTGACAAATCGAATATGTGTATACATATTTTTACAGTTATCTTGTTGTGCAAGCAAAATTGGATCTACAAGAAAATAAATCTGAGAAGGGAAACACAATGCAAGCAAACATCAATAGAGAGCATGAAAATGTTATGTTGTGGTCCACATTCATATCCCTCTCTCTGGGTGTATATGGCTTTCTTCATCACTGAAATATTGGAACTGGTTTGAAACATTTCATTGTTGAAGAGAGCCATGTCCATCATAATTGATCATCGTATAGTCTTGTTGTTGCTGTGTATAATGATTTCCTGGTTCTGCTCATTTCACTCAGCATCAGTTCATGCAAGTCTCTCCAGGCTTCTCTGAAATCATCCTGCTGGTCGTTTCTTTTTTTTTTAATATATTTTTTATTAAAGCTTTTTTATTTGCAAAACATATGTATGGGTAATTTTTCAACATTGACCCTTGCAAAGCTTTCTGTTACAAATTTTTCCCTCCAAAGGGACCCACATGTGCAAAAATGTTTGTGGCAGCCCTTTTTGTAGTGGCAAGAAACTGGAAATTGAAAAGATGCCCATCAATTGGAGAATGGCTGAATAAATTATGGTATATGAATGTTATGGAATATTATTGTTCTGTAAGAAATGACCAACAGGAGGATTTCAGAGAGGATTGGAGAGACTTGCATGAACTGATGCTGAGTGAAATCAGCAGAACCAGGAGAACATTATACACAGCAACAAGACTATACGATGATCAATTTTGATGGACATGGTTCTCTTCAGCAATGATGTGATTCAAACCAGTTGTTCAGCGATGAAGATAGTCATATACATCCAGAGAGAGGCCTGTGGGAACTGAGAGTGAACCACAACACAGCATTTTAACGCTTTCTGTGAATA
>JAJPUD010006054.1:28056-39915 GCA_023553655.1 Myrmecobius fasciatus | reverse complement strand
TTTTTTTTTTGCAAAGGTCAATGTTGAAAGGTCACTCATATGTTTTGCAAATAAAAAGCTTTATAAAAAAAAAATTTTTCCCTCCTAGTCCCCACTCCTTTCCTAGATGGCAGGAAGTCTACTACATGTTAATTATGTAAAAATACTTGACAAATCGAATATGTATATACATATTTTTACAGTTATCTTGTGCAAGAAAAGTCAGATCTACAAGAAAGAAAAATAAATCTGAGAAGGGAAGCCATAATGCAAGCAAACATCAATAGAGAGCATGAAAATGTTATGTTGTGGTCCACATTTCATATCCCTCTCTCTGGGTGTATATGGCTTTTTTCATCACTGAACAATTGGAACTGGTTTGAAACATTTCGTTGTTGAAGAGAGCCATGTCCATCAGAATTGATCATCATGTGGTCTTGTTGTTGCCGTGTATAATGATCTCCTGGTTCTGCTCATTTCACTCAGCATCAGTTCATGTAAGTTTCTCCAGGCCTCTCTGAAATCATCCTGCTGGTCATTTCTTTTCTTTCTTTTTTTTTTTTAATTAAAACTTCTTATTTTCAAGACATATGTGTGGGTAATTCTTCAACATTTAAAAATTTACCCTTACAAAGCTTTCTGTTATAAATTTTCCCCCCTTATTCCCCATCCCTTCCCTAGATGGCAGGAAATCCACTACATGTTAATTATGTTAAAATACTTGACAAATCGAATATATGTATACATATTTCCACACTTATCATTGTTGTGTAAGAAAAACTGCTGGTCATTTCTTATAGAACAATAATATTCCATAACATTCAGACACCATAATTTATTCAGCCATTCTCCAGTTGATGGGCATCCATTCAGTTTCCAATTTCTAGCCACTACAAAAAGGGCTGCTACAAACATTTTTGTACATGTGGGTCCCTTTCCCCCCTTTAAGATCTCTTTGGGATATAGGCCCAACAGAAATGCTGCTGGGTCAAAGGGTATGCACAGTTTGACAACTTTTTGAGCATAGCTCCAAATTGCTCTCCAGAATGGTTGGATCCGTTCACAGTTCTACCAACAATGTATCAGTGTCCCAGTTTTCCCACATCCCCTCCAACATTCGTCATTATCTTTTCCTGTCATCTTAACCAATCTGACAGGTGTGTAGTAGTACCTCAGAGTTGTCTTAATTTTCATTTCTCTGATCAGTAGTGATTTGGAGCAACTTTTCATATGACTAGAAAAAGTTATAATTTCATCATCTGAAAATTGTTCATATCCTTTGACCATTTATTGATTGGAGAGTAGCTTGAATTCTTAAAAATATGAGTCAATTCTCTATATATTTGAGAAGTGAGGCCTTTATCAGAACCCTTAAATGTAAAGATGATTTCCCAATTAATTCCTTCCCTGCTAATCTTGTCTGCATTAGTTTTGTTTATACAGAAACTTTTTAACTTAATATAATCAAAATTATCTATCTGGTGTTCAATTAAGAGTTCCAGTTCTTCTTTGGATACAAATTTCTTCCTACTCCACAGGTTTGAGAGGTAAACTATCCTATGTTCCTCTAATTTGTTTATAATATCATTCTTTATATCTAGATCATGAACCCATTTAGATCTTATCTTGGTATGTGGTGTTTGGTGTGGATCAAGCCCTAATTTCTTCCACACTAGTTTCCAATTTTCCCAGTAGTTTTTTCGAATAGTGAGTATTTATCTCAAAAGCTGGAGTCTTTGGGTTTATCAAACACTAAATTGCTAAAATTATTGCCTGGTTTGTCCTGTGACTCTATCTTATTCCACTGATCGACTGCTCTATTTCTTAGCCAGTACCAAATGTTTTTGATGACCGCTGCTTTATAATATAGTTTTAGATCTGGTACAGCAAGGCCACCTTCATCTGTCTTTTTTTTTTCATTAATTCCCTTGAAATTCTTGACCTTTTGTTCTTCCAAATGAACTTTGCTACTATTTTTTCTAGATCTGTAAAATAATTTCTTGGGAGTTTCATTGGTATGGCACTAAATAAGTAAATTAGTTTGGGTAGTATTGTCATTTTTATTATATTTGCTCAGCCTACCCATGAGCACTTGATGTTTTTCCAATTGACTAGGTCTGACTTTATTTGTGTGGAAAGTGTTTTGTAGTTTAGTTCATATAGTTTCTGACTTTTCCTTGGCAGATAGATTCCCAAATATTTTATACTATCCTCCATAATTTTGAATGGAATTTCTTTTTGTATCTCTTGCTGCTGAACTTTGTTGGTAATGTATAAAAATGCTGATGATTTATGTGGATTTATTTTGTATCCTGCAACTTTGCTAAAGTTGTGAATTGTTTCTAGCAGTTTTTTAGTTGTCTCTAGGGTTCTCTAAGTATACCATCATGTCATCTGCAAAGAGTGATAATTTGTTTTCCTCATGACCTACTCTAATTCCTTTTATCTCTTTTTCTTCTCTTATTGCCAAAGCTAACATTTCTAATACAATATTAAATAGTAATGGTGACAGTGGGCAGCCTTGTTTCACTCCTGATCTTATTGGGAATGGTTCTAGGTTGTCCCCATTACATATGATGTTTGCTGATGGTAAACCCATTTTAGAAAGAAAAATTGACCATGCCATAAATGAACTTTTTGAGGGAAAAAAAGCATCAGGACCACACATATTTACATTCTACGAAACATTTAAAGACCAACTAATTCCAATATTAAATAAATTATTTGAATAATAGACAAAGAATAGGTTCTATCAAACTCCTTTTATAAAATAAATATGGTATTGATATCCAAACCGGGAAGAGTCAAAACAGAGAAAAAATTACAGACCAATTTTATGAATGAAGATGGATACAAAAATCCTAAGTAAAATAACAAGGAGACTGCAACAAATATAACAAAGATTGTACGTTGTGATCAAGTGGGAGTTATGTCAGGAATGCAGAGATAGTTTTTAGCTTAAGGAAAACTATTAATTATATAACTATTGATTATATCCAAAATAAAAGTTACAAAAATCATATGATTATTTCATTAGATGCAGAAAAACCGCAACACTCATTCCTATTAAAAATAGTTGACAGTATAGGTATAGATATTTTTTCCCCTTATATTGATAAGAAGTATTTACCTAAAACCATCAGCAAGCATTATTTTTAATGAGGATAAACTAGAAGCCTTCTTAGATCAGGAGTGAACCAAGGATGCCCATTGTCACCAGAATTATTCTGTTGCATTGGAAATACTAGCAAAACCAATAAGAAAGAAAAAAAGGAGTCAGAATAGGTAGTGAGGTCATAAAACTGTTTTTGCAGATGATATACTTGGAAAATCCTAAAGACAACTCAAATGTTAGTTGAAACAGTAATTTTAGCAAAGTTGCAGGATATAAAGCATTTCTATATATCACCAAGAAAACCATGCAAGATGAGATAGTAAGAGATACCCCGTTTTAAATAACTGTAGATAGTAGGAAATAATTGAGAGTACGGCTGCCAAAAAAAGCCCAGAACTTTTATGAATAAAATCATGAAAACTTTTTATATAAATAAAATCAAATTTAAATAATTGGATGAATATTAATAGTTTATGGGTAGGCAGGGCCAATAATAAAAATGACAATTTTACCTAATCTCTTTATTCAATGTCATCTCAATTAAATTACCAAAAAGTTATTTTATTGAGTTAGAAAAAAAATTAATAACAAAGGTCATTTGGAAGAACAGAAGGTGAAGAATATTAAAAAAAAAAAAACTATTGAAAAGGAATGTAAAAGAAGGACGATTAGTCGTATCAGATGTTAAACTGTTATAAAGCAGTAATTATCAAAACTATCTGATACTAGCTAAGAAATAGAGTAGACAAACAGTATACAGCAGCAAATAACTATAGTAATCTTGCATTTGACTCATGTAAAGACAAGTTTTGGGGATAAGAATTCATTATTTGGTTAAAATATTGTTGGGAAAGCTGGCAAATAGCTTGGCAGAAATTAGACATGGACCAGTATTTTATAGCATTTACTAAAATAAGGTCAGAATAGATACATGGCCTAGATATGTAGGGAGACATCACAAAAAAATAAGAACATGGAAGATATTCATCAAACTTATGGATGGGTGAATAATTTATAAATAAACAAAAGATAGAGAGCATTGTGAGGTATAAAGCAGATAATTTCAATTACATTAAATTTCAAATTGTAGAAATAAAACCAATGTAGCCAATATCATAAGGAAAGTAGAAAATTGGGAGTGGGGAATCTATGAACAGTTTTTTTTAGATAAAAGTCTCATATCCCAAGTATACAAAAATCTTTGTCAAATCTATAAGAGTATTAATCAGTTCCCAATTGATAAATGGTCAAAGGCTGTGAACAAGCACATCATTTCTTTCTTTTTTCTTTTTCTTTTCTTTCTTTCTTTTTTTTTTTTTTGCTGAGGCAATTGGGGTTAAGTGACTTGCCCAGGGTCACACAGGTAGGACATGTTAGGTGTCTGAGGTTGGATTTGAACTCAGGTCCTCCTGACTTCAGAACTGGTGCTCTATCCACTGCACCACCTAGCTGCCCCAACAAGCACTCTTTCTAGTGAAGAAATCAAAGCAATTTATAGCCATATAAAAAAAAGTTCTAAATCTGTATTTATTAGAGAAATGAAAGTTAAAACAATGTTGAGATCCAATTTTACATCTGTCAGAGTGGCTAAAATGATATAAGGGGAATATAACAACTGTTGGATGGAATGTGGAAAAACTGGGAGACTAATTCACTGTCAGTGAACAATCTGGAATTATACCCAAAGACTTATACCTTTGACCCAGCAATACTCCTCTTAGGTCTCTTTCTCAAAATCTTCAGGGAAAAAGGAAAAGAACTTGTATGTTCTAAAATATTTAGAGCACTTCTTTTTGTGGTGACAAAGAACTAGAAAATGCAAGGATGCTCATCAGTTGGGGAATGGCTAAACAAGTTGTGATATATGATGGTGATGGAATTCTGCTTTGCTCTAAATCATGATAAGCCCAGTGATTTTAGAAAAAAATCATGGAAAGACTTGGATGAAATATTGAAAGAAGCAAAGCAAGAAAATATTGGATACAGTGACAGCTGTATTGTTTTAAGAACAGCTCCGAGTAACTAAGTTATTTTGAGTATCATAAATACTCAAATCAGCTACAGTGGACCTATAAAGGAACATGCTATCTGCTTTCAGGGAAAAAAAAACCCTGATAAAAAGAAGTATATATAGTATGATTTTACATATATGTGAATATACGTGTATAATAGAAGCCATCTCCAAGGTAGGGTGGGAAGGGAGGGAAAAATATACAAAGTGTACTGTAGAAAATAAAAGAAAATTTAGAAGGAAATATTAGAAAGCAAAATGGCTTTGAAAATAATGTGAGGGACAGCTAGGTGGTACAGTGGAGAGAGCACCAGCTCTGAACTCAGGAGGACCTGAGTTCAAATTTGGTTTCAAACATTTACCACTTTCTAGCTGTATGACCTTGGGCAAGTCACTTAACCCCAAGTGCCTCAAGAAAATAAAAAAAGAAAATAATGTGTAGTACGTATACAATTACAAAAAAGTAAATATGAATTATAAATTCATGGTTTTATAGTGAATCCTCATTTTATGTTGTACTGTGTATAGAGAAATGTTCTCTTATTTTTTTGGTCTTTATGTATTTAAGTTCAAAATGAGTTAAAAAAAAAAAAAAAAAAACAACTACCATGTTCCTCTCCTTTCAAATCATGTGTATTCTACCTTGCCTGGATTCTCTCTTTTGTCTTGAAAGGAGGGGTGGGAGATTGGGAGGAATGCTGACAAAATCTCTGAAGAAGGAGAAGGTAGGGGCCCTGCCCTTCAGACTTAGGAGTCTCTGCCCAGGAAGAATTCAGTCTCCATGAACGTGGTATCAGCTAATCTCAGTCATCAGTTGCCATAGTGACTGGTCTGTTTCTAAGGAAACCTTCAATCCTGTTAGCCTTCTTGCGGGCTCCATTGAAAGCTAATTATAAATAGATAGATGCTATGTAGACACGTCTTAGTTTTTAAAGAAAAATAATTTAATCTTACTGCTTTTTTCAGAGTGAAGTTTTTACTCCATTAAAATGTAAAACTTTTACATTTTTGTCACTTCACAAACTTGTCAGTAGTTACTATTATTCATTTTAAAGCACAATGTATCCAACTGATTCTTGACAGATTTTTTTTAAGTATGATGACAATTTCTATTAAAAGAGGAGTTAATTTTCCAGTGATTTAATTGTATCACCTTCTGGGTATGAATTTTGAAATAATAGCATTCCCTCCAAATCATAGTACAAGAAAAATTTCAAACCTAGCAATAAAATAATATGTTGTATTATGGAACTTTAAAACATAAGGTAAAACTTTTTATCAGTCAGATAAATCATCACTTTACATAGTAAATTGCTTCGTCCATCTATCAGTTGGGTATTTTTATACTAAGCACATTTAAAAACAGTATAAAGTAACTATTTTTATTTTTTATTTATGTCATCTCTGATGCCAAATATTTTTCATTTAGATCTGATCCACTTACAGAAGTTCAATCATCACAATTATCTTTTAAATGAGACCACACTATAATTAAGTTTTAGGACAAGCTCAATGAGCGTAAAAGTTGAATTTACAGTCACTTATAAGTTCATTCAAAACCTAATTCCAATTTGTACCACAAATTATGTAAGACACTCTTTTCAGTTAGCTTCATTCCAGAAGTTTACAGGATACATTCTTACATTATCCTCTTATCTTTTAAAAAAATTTTAGCATTTACAAAAATCTTCTAACCACAATTTGGAAATTTATAGCCAAGATACTACATTTTGGTAACAAATTTAGTCTGTTTTTGTTGTCATTTGGTAGTCTGTCATGGCTGACTCTTTGTGACCCCATTTGGATTTTCTTGGCAAAGATATTGCAGGTTTGCCATTTCCTTTTCCGGCTTATTTTACAGATGCAGAAACTGAGGCAAACAGGGTGAAATGACTTACCCAGAATCACTTAGCAAGTGTCTGAGGCCATATTTAAACTTAGACCTTCCTAACTTGAGGCTTGGCTCTCTAACCACTGAGCCATCTAGTTGCCCTCTTATTATTTTACAATATTATAAATTTCTACAAACTGGGAAAAGGTTTTTTTTTCCTTTTTGTTTCTCTGAATTTATCTTTGTAACCCCAACCTAGCCAGGACCGAAAGGTAGAAGACAATCTTGCAGGGTTTCTTCTCCTTTTCCTAAAACCTTATCTCACTGAAAATCTCAAGTAGGAATAAGTCCCTACTTAGCAGAACAGAGAGGTTAGCATCATATTGTTAACTGTTTCAAGTATGAAACTTTATTAATCTTCCCTAGCTGCAGGTTTTGTTTGTTTGTTTGTTTGTTTTTACAGAGCAGTCTTTATGACTTGGCTGTGTTTTTTCCTTAGAAAACCTTCCAAGATAACAGAAACTACAAACATTACCAGACAAGACATAAGCAAAAGGTTCATTTGAACCTTCTTAGGAAGGGCAGAGAAAAAGTTGGGAGTACAAGCCTGTGAATGCCTCAACTCTAGTTGGAAATTTTAATTACTACATATATGAGCTTCCCTCATTAATTTGGGGTTGTCCTAAGTGAGAGAGTTCATGAATTCTGTATATTGTTTGATATAGCCTAATCTGTTTTACATTGGCCAGTTTCTGTTTGCTATTAGGTTGGATAAATGGGATTATTTGCTATTAGCTACATGTATTCTTTTTGTAACTGGCATTCCATCAAGTCTTTGACTATATAATTTGGGGTATCAAGAGAGAGATCGGGGGATGGTCTGAACCTAATAATTATTCCTTCTAGGCCAACAGTATCTGGGGAGATTGAATGATATAATTCTAGCCCACTGCTCCCACTCTGAGGAGGACAGATTGGCCAATCTATGGTCCTAACCTCGTTTACCTATTGGAAAAAATCAAAGTTGCCCCTGGGGAAGGGTAGACAGCAGAAACTCTAAAGATTCATGCTTCCCTGGTTGCTCCATCTGGACAGAACCATGTGGATACACCAGCAACTAATATGCATCCTCTACATGAGGATTGGGAAAGGATCATTGGATTTGGCAATTAAGAGGTGGCAAAGGTGACTTTGGAGAGAACAGTTTTAGTTGAATTAAGTGTGAGGAGAAGCAGCAGAAGCATAAATGTTTTCTTCAAGGAGTATAACTGGGAAAGGGTGGAGTGTTACGGATTGTTAGGGAGAAGGGATGGGAACATTAAATGAAGGCATTTTAAGGATGAGGGAAACATGGGCATGTTGAAGATAGCAATAGAGAAAGAGACGTTGAAGATTAGGGAAGATTAGGTTGAGAGAAGGGACAGTGTGCCAGAAAAGACAGGATGCAGTAGGCTCAAGGGTGTAAGGGTTTGCTTTGGAAACGACTTTATGTAACACAGAAAGGAAGTAGATGGTGAGTAAGAAATTTCCTCACGATGGAACATGAGGATGAGGGGGAAAGAGTGAGAAAGAGAACAAGGGGGAGATGAACTTTTTGGCAAGGGTCCTTAAGTGAAGGATGAGATGAGGTCCTCAGCTGGAGTGGGGAAGGAAGGGAGCTGTGGCAGATAGGAAGAATGATGAAAAGATGTGAAATAATTGTGGTGGGGAATGGGAGAGCAAAATGATTAGGGTGATGTAAAATGATTGTTTTGCTGTGGAAGGTCCCATTGAGGTTTTGTGATAAATCTGTAGTTGGCCCAAGTGATATTGTTTCTGTTTTCTTTTTTCCAACTTTTAAAATGATTTCTACAATTGATAAATGTTGTTTGATACTGCTCACTGTGATCAAAATATTCCTTTTCCAACTCATTCTCAGAGAGCTGTCATACGTAGCAACTAGGGGTTTTCTTTTTAATTTTTTATTTATTTTGAATTATAGAAAGAGGAAAAACCCCCACCATTTCCATGTACACAGAACAATACAAAAAGTGGATTCAGTATGAAATGATGATTCTCCATTTTACATGGTTTGCTTTTTTGAAAAACATTAAGTACTACAAATCATTTTCAAAACTACCCTGTTTTTCTATGCTTCCTTTTGAGTTTTCTTCTTTTCTATGCACTGTTTTTAGACACAGATATGAATGTATATTTGTGTGTGTGTATGTATGTGTGTGTGTATAAAACCACACTGTACATCCTAATATTTATCCATTCTTTACCTGGAGGTGGATAGCATCTTCCTTCTTAAGACCTTTGTAGTTGATTTGAATGTTTATAATTCTCAAAATAACGCTCATGGTTGTTCCACAAACAATATTGCTGTTACTATATACAACATACTCTTGGTTCTGCTCATTTAATTCTTCATTATTTCATTCAATTGTTTCCATGTTTTTCTAAAAACAGCCTGTACGTCATTTCTTATAGCACAGTAGTATTCCATCACAATTATATACAACTTGTTTAGCCATTTCCTAATTGATGGGTATCCCTTAAATTTCCAGTTCTTTGCCTTCACAAAGAAAGCTGCTTTAAGTTGTTCTCATTTTTCTCTGATCACCTTGGGAAACAAGCTTAATTGGGATATTTCTAGGTCAAAGGGTATATACACAGCTTTATAACTCTTGGGGCATAATTCCAGATTGCTTTCCAAAATGGTTGGATCAGTCCAAAGTTCTTCTGACAGTGGATTAGTGTCCCAGTTTTTCCTCATCACCTCAACATTTTCCCCTTCACAGCTAGTAGTTTTGTTTTTCATAAGAAATTATTATTTTTTTCTTTCTTTTATTAAAGCATTTATTCACAAAATAGATGCATGGGTAATTTTTCAAAATTGACCCTTGCAAAGCCTTCTGTTCCAAATTATCCCCTCCTTCCCCTCGTCCCCTCCCCTAGATGGCAGGTAGTCCAATATATGTTAAATGTTAAAATACATGTTAAATCCAACATATGTATACATATTTTTACAGTTATCTTGTTGCACAAGAAAAATCGGATTAAGAAGGAAGAAAAGAAAAAAAAAAAACTGAGAAAACAAAATTCAAGCAGACAACAGAGAGAGTGGGAGTGCTATGTTGTTGTCCACATTCAGATCCCACAGGCCTCTCCCTGGGTGTAGATGGCTTTCTTCATCACCAGATTGTTGGAAGTGGTCTGAATCATCTCTTTGTCGAAGAGAGCCATGTCCATCAGAATTGATCATTTTATAGTCTTGCTGTTACTGTATAAAATGATCTCTTGGTTCTGCTGATTTAACTTAGCATCAGTTCATGCAAGTCTCTCCAGGTCTCTCTGAAATCTTCCTGCTGGTCGTTTCTTACAGAACAATAATATTCCGTAACATTCATATACCATAATTTGTTCAGCCATTCTCCAATTGATGGGCATCCATTCGGGTTCCAGTTTCTAGCCATTACAAAAAGGGCTGCCACAAACATTCTTGCACATGTGGGGCCTTTTCCTTCCTTTATGATTTCTTTGGGATATAAGCCCAATAGAAATGCTGCTGGGTCAAAGGGTATGCACAGTTTGGTAACTTTTTGAGCATAGTTCCAAATTGCTCTCCAGAATGGCTGGATCCATTCACAGTTCCACCAATAATGTATCAGTGTCCCAGTTTTCCTGAATCCCCTCCAACAGTTATCATTATCATTTCCTGTCATTTTAGCCAATCTGACAGGTGTGTAGTGGTATTTCAGAGTTGTCTTAATTTGCATTTCTCTGATCAATAGTGATTTAGAACAACTTTTTATGTGATTAGAAATAGTTTCAATTTCTTCATCTGAAAATTGTCTGTTCATATCTTTTTTTTTTTATTAAAGCTTTTTATTTGTATAACATATGTATGGGTAGTTCCCCAACATTGATCTTTACAAAGCTTTCCATTACAAATTTTACCCCCAGTCCCCTCCCCTCCCCTAGATGGCAGGACGTCCACTACATGTTAATAATGTTGAAATGCTTGAGAAGTTATGCAAGAAAAATCCTATCTACAAGAAAAAAAAAGAATCAGAGAAAGGCAACACAATGCAAGCAAATGTCAATAGAGATCATGAAAATGTTACGTTGTGGTCCATATTTCATTTCCCTCTCTCTGGGTGTATATGGTTTTCTGCAGTGAACAATTGGAACTGCTTTGAGACAATTCTTTGTTGCAGAGAGCCATGTCCATCAGAATTGATCATCATGTAATACTGTTGTTGCTGTGTATGATGATCTTTTGATTCTGCTCGTTTCACTCAGCATCAGTTCATGCAAGTCTCTCCAGGCCTCTCTGAAATCGTCCTGCTGGTCGTTTCTTACAGAGCAATAATATTCCATAACATTCATATACCATAATTTATTCAGCCACTCTCGAATTGATGGGCATCCCTTCAGTTTCCAGTTTCTAGCCACTACAAAAAGGGCTGCCACAAACATTCTTGCACATGTGGGTCCCTTTCCCTCCTCTAAGATCTCTTTGGGATATAGGCCCAGTAGAAACACTGCTGGGTCAAAGGGTATGCACAGTTTGACAACTTTTTGAGCATAACTCCAAATTGCTCTCCAGAATGGTTGGATCCGTTCACAGTTCCACCAACAATGTATTAGTGTCCCAGTTTTCCCACATCCCCTCCAACATTCATCGTTACCTTTTCCTGTCATTTTAGCCAATCTGACAGGTGTGTAGTGGTATCTCAGAGTTGTCTTAATTTGCATTTCTCTGATCAATAGTGATTTGGAGCAACTTTTCATATGACTAGAGATGGTTTTAATTTCATCATCTGAAAATTGTCTGTTCATATCCCTTGACCACTTATCTATTGAAGAGTGGCTTGAATTCTTATATATATGAGACAATTCTCTATAAATTTTAGAAATGAGGCCTTTATCAGAACC
>JAJPUD010006054.1:0-23056 GCA_023553655.1 Myrmecobius fasciatus | reverse complement strand
GATTCACCAGACTTATTTTCCAGTTTTTCACATCTCTGTTGCAGGGCAATGTTTCCTTCTTGCACTGCTCTCAGTTTACTTCCCCAATCTTCTTCTAGCTCTCTTTTGAGATTCTTTATGCAGTCTTCCAGGTAAGCCTTCTGAAAGGGAGACCAGCTTAATAACACCTTTGTGGCTTTATCTGGGATTGTTTTCAGAATCTCAGGATCTGGGGACTGCTCTAGTTTCTCTCCATAAAAGCTGTCTATGGTGAGAGCTCTCTTCTTCTTGCTCATTATGTTTAGCTGAGGTATTAGTTAACAGGAGGGAATTCTGCAGCCCCAGCAGCAGCAGAGGCAGCAGCAGCAGGCGGGATTTCAATTTGCCCTGGGGCAGTTTGCCGAGTTGACTTCCGGTCTGGGGCTGTTCTGGCTAGATCCGCACTAGGACCACACTTTCAGCTACTCTCAATCCACCCTTTATCAAAGGTAGACCTGCCAAAGCACCTGCCCGCAAGCAGAGCAAAGTGGCCCAAGGGTCTCCCAGGGACTTCCTGGCAGCCTGAAATCCTCTGGTCCGTCCCAGCCCCGGACTTGCACCCCGGCTGCGCACTGGCGTCTGAGCGCCGGGAGCTGCTTGATCCCCTGCCCGTCTAAAACTGACCTCAGAAGTTCTTTCAAAGTAGATATTTGATAGAAGTGCGTTGTAGTCCAAGTGTTTGGTGATGCCCTCACTCCAGAACCAGTTCAGAGGCTCAGTTTCTCTGTGTTTGAGGGAAGGTCTCAAGAGCTTACAGAGAATACTGTCTGTAGTTCGCCATCTTGGCTTCGCCCCCCTGTTCATATCTTTTGACCATTTATCAATAGGAGAATGACTTGAATTCTTATATATTTGAGTCAATTCTCTATATAGTTTAGAAATGAGGCCTTTATCAGAATCTTTGAATGTAAAAATGTTTTCCCAGTTTATTGCTTCCCTTCTAATCTTGTCTGCACTTGTTTTGTTTGTATAAAACTTTTAAACTTAATGTAATCAAAATTATCTATTTTGTGATCAATATAGTTCTTCTTTGGTCACAAATTCCTTCCTCCTCCACATCTGAGAGGTAAACTATCCTATGTTCTTCTAATTTGTTTATAATATCATTCTTTATATCTAGATCATGAACCCATTTTGATCTTATCTTGGTGTGGGGTGTTAGGTGTGGGTTAAGCCCTAATTTCTTCCACACCAGTTTCCAATTTTCCCAGCAGTTTTTGTCAAATAGTGAGTACTTATCCCAGAAGCTGGGGTCTTTGGGTTTGTCAAACACTAGATTGCCATAGTCATTGACTATTTTGTCCTGTGAACCTAACCTATTCCACTGATCAATTGGACTATTTCTTAGCCAGTACCAAATGATTTTGATGACTGCTACTTTATAATATAGTTTAGATCTGGTACAGCTAGGCCACCTTCATTTGTTGTGTTTTTCCCCCCATTAATTCCCTTGAAATTCTTGACCTTTTGTTCTTTCAGATGAATTTTGTGGTTATTTTTTCTAGGTCAGTAAAATAGTTTCTTGGGAGTTTGATTGGTATAGCACTAAATAAATAGATTAGTTTTGGTAGTATTGTCATCTTTATTATATTCTCTCGACCTCTCCAAGAGCACTTGATATTTTTCCAGTTGTTCAGGTCTGACTTTATTTGTGTGGAAAATTTTTTGTAGTTTTGCTCATATAGTTCTTGACTTTCCCTTAGCAGATAGATTTCCAAATATTTTATACTATTGACGTTATTTTAAATGGAATTTCTCTTTGTGTGTCTTGCACAGCTAGTAGTTTTAAAGAAACAGAGAAAGGCATTTTAAAATCAGCAGAACAGAATAATACATTAAAAAGTCTAAAAAATAGCCAGAATTCAAAAGGCAGGGACTTTTTCCTTCTGCACATCCATAAGGGAAGATGTCTTCTTATATTTGTTCTTTTGTCATATGCTTTTTCTTGTAATTTTGCATCTTTCCTTTGGGTGGCTTTTTACATTGCTTTAGTCATGATGTAGACTATTTCCTGTACTGTATCTTTTCATGTCTTTCCATGATTTCCTATATTCATCATACTCAACATTTCTTACATCACAGTAATGGTCCCTTATTTGTTTAACCATGTGCCATAATTTGTTTAACCATTACCCAATCCATAAGGACTCACTTCTATCTTTATTTCCACAAAACATGCTGGTATAAATGTAAAAATTGGAAGGAAAGCTAAGAGTGAAAGGAAGTTTGGTAGACTTGGGACTAAACTGATGGAGGTCCCAGAAGAAATTCACTCAAACAAGAAAGAGGCTAGGATTACCCAGGGATATTCCTTGATGAGGAGGCCCCAGGTGCTAAGAGAGGAGGAAAGAGGAGACTAAAACTATGATATGTTATTGAAGACCAAGAAGTCATAAATACAGGTCGGAAGGGAATCCAAATTGTCAGCCTGGATCCTTGCTAACATCTAGTCCTCAGAAGGAATTCACCAGTGGTATACAATCTGCAGACAAGGACACGAAGGATGCTAGAGTAGAGGGGTGTTCCTAAATGAAACAAATTTCATAAATACTAAGGGTTATGTATGCACCAGGAAAATCTCTAAAGCACATATTAGTAACTTTGAAAACAGCATGTTAGAGGATGTTCCAGGATGAGAAAGTTTACAGGGAAACATGGGTATTCCATACAGAGAAGCTTCTAAGCTTTGAGGCACATTTGATGTTGAAACTGCATCTGAAGCATGGTCATGACATTCAGAAAGTTGCAAATAACCAAGGGGAAAAAAGGTGTGTTGATGAGCCTTACCCAAAATGGAGGTCCTGAAACAATTTTAACAATTGGAGGAGGGAGCAGATGTAGAGGAGTGAAGTTCCAGGATATAGAGCAGTGATTCATGGATGTTCATAGTTTGAGACTGTGGCCCAAAGGAAGTTCCAGGGTGATAGGACACCTGAGGCATGATTTTGAAGAGAGAAGAGGCAGAAGCATCCTCAAGAGCAGAAGGAAGGTTAACCCTTTGTGGTGCTCTAAAAATGAAAGTTCTTAGCGTATTTCATGTTGGAAGAAAGGACTGGCTTAGAGGAGAGGTGATCTAGGGTGAAAAGAAGTCAGGGAATCATTTATATTCCAGAACGAATAAGGATGAGGGTAGTTCTAAGTTAAGTCTGCAACTGAAGCATGAAGTCCAAGTCCAGAAAGCTAGAAACACTGCTGGAAGGAAGGAGACTGGAAATGGGCTGGCCTGTGTCTAAAAACAAAATGGCAGACCTGGGAGAAATTTGCTCAAGGAAGAAGAGTCCACGACTGAAGAGCCATATTTCAGGGAAAGAGGTCCCAGGAGAAAACTGATAATGCAGGAGGAAGAGAACACAAGTGCAGGGGGACTTTTCAGGCTGAAACTACAGAAAGGAATATAAAGTATTGACTGTTGCACAGATGCCTCCTTTAGCAAATAGCCTAGAATAATGTGTTGGTCTAAACTGGTCATTGCCAGGAAGTGAATATTTCTTTCCTGGACATGTGTGACTTTATTGGTTTCACTCTTTATAAATGCTTTGATAGTCCATAATGTATTCTACCTCATATGCCCTTATCCATGATAGGAAAATCCTGATGATTCCATGGAATTGAGTTTCTCAAACCATCACACCCAACCCCCCCTGCAAGTTTGCCCGTACACTTATATGCTGTGTGACTGTTTTTGCTCTTCAAGGGTTCCTTGTGTACATCAAATGGCCTGTCCACCCTACCAGAGGAGAAATCCTTGTTAGGGATAAATGTGAGTGGTCTATGGCAACCCTGAGATACAGATTTGTATCAGATCCTTGCCAGGATAGAAACCTTGCCTTCCAACTAATGTCAAAGGGAAAAGCATATCTACAGTGTTAGGGGAATCCCTCCCATTCAGGAAGTCTGGGATTGAGTAGATATAGTTTTGGGAGAGCTTGGTTGCATAGACACCAAAATATCATTTTAAATTCTCAGCATAATTAATTTTACTTTATAGGAGGAGGCATGAGTAGGGAGTATGGGTCACTTTGGCCTCTGACATTGCTTATTACTTCAGAGATGCAGTCTGTACATCCTAATTTACAAAAGAGGTATCCATGGAAATTAAAGTATATACTAATCATATCCAAAACTCCTTTCTCCAATGCAAGGGAGTCAGTTCTTTTGACAGCTACTAGGCTGTAGCACTGATTTCACAATGAGTTTGTTTTAAGTCCTCATTCAGGAATCATAACCTAAAGGGGTTTTGAGAGTTGTTTTTTTTTCCTTTTTAAAGATTAGGACCAGAGGATGTGACTTTAAATCCAGAATGCTATTTCCTGTGAGTTTGATTGAACTTACTATTTTCCTCTGAGCAGTTTTCATTTAGATTATATCTTGTTACCTTTGATAATGCCAGTGAGGAATATATTTTTTCTTTAAGATCTCCTCTAAAAAGTTACATTTATTTCCATACTAACCACAAACTAAACATTGCCTTTAAATAGTTGAAGAATCTTCATATAGAAGTGGTATTCTATTTCATTTTTTAATAATAGCTTCTTTTTTTTTTTTTTGCTTTTTGCTGAGGCAGTTGGGGTCACACTTGCCCAGGGTCACACAGCTAGGAAGTGTGTGAGACCAGATTTGAACTCAGGTTCTCCTGACTTCAGGGCTGGTGCTCTAACCACTGCGCCACCTAGGTGCCCCTAGCTTCTTATTTTCAAAATAGATGCAAAGATAGTTTTCAGCATTCACCCTTGCAAAACCTTTTGTTCCAGATTTTTCTCCTTCCCTTCTCCCACCCTCTCCCCTGGACAGCAAGTAATCCAATATAGGTTAAACACGTGCAATTCTTCTAAACATATTTTTACATTTATCATGCTGCACAAGAAAAATCAGATCAAAAAGGGAAACAAATGAGAAAAAAAAGCAAACAAATAACAAAAAGGTGAAAATACTATATTGTCATCCGCATTCAGCCCTCATAGTTCTCTTTTTCCATAAGTCTGATGGAATTGGCCTGAATCACCTCATTGTTGAGAACAGCTATGCCCATCAGAAATGATCATCATATAGTATTGTTGTTGCCTTGTATAATGATCTCCTGGTTCTGCTCATTTCACTCAGCATCAGTTCATGAAAGTCTCTCCAGGCCTCTTTGAAATCATCCTGCTGGTCGTTTCTTACAGAACAATAATATTCCATAATATTCATATACCATAATTTATTTAGCCATTCTCCAATTGATGGGCATCCATTCAGTTTCCAATTTCTAGCCATTACAAAAAGGCTGCCACAAACATTCTTGCACATGTGGGTCCCTTTCCCTCCTTTAAGATGTCTTTGGGATATAAGCCCAATAGAAACACTGCTGGGTCAAAGGGTGTGCAGTTTGATAACTTTTTGAGCATAGTTCCAAATTGCTCTCCAGAATGGTTGGATTCATTTACAGTTCCACCAGCAATGTATTAGTGTCCCAGTTTTCCTACATCCCCTCCCAACATTCGTCATTATCTTTTCCTGTCATCTTAGCTTGAGAGGTGTCTAGTGGTACCCAGAGTTGTCTTAATTTACGTTTCTCTGACCAGTTGTAATTTAGAGCACTTTTTCATATGGCTAAACATGTTTTCAATTTCTTCATCTGAAAATTGATCAATGTTTTTGAAAAACCACAAAGTAGTTGTGCTACCATATGCCATGTCTCTAATGCATATGTATGTGACTATGACTGGATTAGGTAGTTTATTGAGAGGTCACTTGTAGAACTTTCCATTGTTTTTGGTGCTGAAGTGATGTGGTTTTTTTGGGTTTTTTTGTTTTTTAAATTTCTGGATATTTAATGTAAACTAAACTGTTATACAAATACTTGAAAACTCAAAGTAAAATTACAATAAGGATTTCCCAACAGAAAGAAATGGGGGGGGCATTCCCAGATCCTCAATGCGGAAAGTCTTAGAGTTCCCTCCCCTTTCTCTCTTTACTACAACCCTATTCCCTCTGCTCTAGGTGGCCAGCCAATTCTCTTGGTGGTCTCCGACTCTAACCCTAACCCAACTCCTGACTCCCATTGTTTGAAATCAGCTCCACTCTCTGCTTTGACATCACCATATCCCAGCCCCCTGCCAAGGTCAATCTTCCCTGGCTCTGTAGAGGAAGAAGCTTTGAGTTTCAATGCCCTGAGCCTAGAAAGAAGGACAGGGGAAGCTCGAGATCCTTTTACCCTTCACCCTTCCTCCCCCCTCCATCCCAGCACATAACTTCCATCCTTTATCCTCTCCCCATTGTCTGACTGACCCCACAGTTTCTGTTTGTAATTTAATTTGATATGTGGTGTAAGGTCTTGAACTCTTATCAAACTTCTTCCTGACTGCTTTTTACTTATTCCATTTGGTTTTTTTAAATCTAAAACATGTTTTTCCCTCCCTTGCCCAAATGTATTCTTTGGATTTATTAAACATATTACTGTGTTCATTTACTTCTATGTTTTTCTTAATTTTTTTTAAGGCAGTTGGATTTGAGTGAGTTGCCCAAGGTCACATAACTAGTGTTTGTGTCCTGAGTCCGGAATTGAACTCGGATATTCCAGACTTCATGGCTGGTGCTCTATCCACTGCGACATCTAGCTGCCCATGTGTCTGTATTTTACATATGTAATCTTTTCCATCGACCAACCTGTATTTTTAACAAGTGCCACCTGTTTTTATAATCACAGGTTTGTAATATGGTTTGAGATCTGATGCTTCTAAACACCGGTGCAAACCTCTTTCTTCCTTCCTCCGTTGTTACCCTTAATATTCTTGACTTCTTTTAAAGCTTTGTAGTGGCAGCCAGGTGGTGCAGTGGATAGAGCACCAGCCCTGAAGTCAGGAAGACCTGAGTTCAAATCTGGCCTCAGACACTTAGCACCTCCTAGCTGTGTGACCCTGGGCAAGTCACTTAATTCCAATTGCCTCAGGAAAAAAAGGCAAAAAAAATTAAAAATAAAAAGCTTTTTATTAAAGTTTTCTGTTTCTTCCCATGTAACCCTTTCTTTTCCCTCTCCTGAGAGCCATCTCATGACAAAAACATTTTTTTTCTTTTAGGGAGAAAAAAAAAGTACAACTGATGGATGCTTTTGGAAAACGTGTTCCATGTGCAACACCCGGGAACCTCTCACCTCCAGAAAGGGGTAGGTTGAAGGTGTCTTCTGCTCTCTGCTTTTGAGGCCCACTTGCTCTTTAACACGTTGTTCCACGTGTTCCCAAGTTTTGGGTGTGTTGTTCTTTCCATTTAAATTGTTATAATTACCATTTCTACTTTTTTCTTGACTCTGCTTACTTCCCTTTGCATCAGTTCACACTGATCTTTCCATACTTCTCTGTATCCATCACACCCGTTTTTTCTTAAAGGGTAGCGGTAGTATTCCATTCCATTCACTTGCCATGTATTTCTGAGATATGGAGTTTCTGAGTAAATAAAGATGTAATAATAAGGGTTAACAGATTCTCTCTAACTCAGCTGAACTAATCCTTCAGTGATTAATGATGGAGGAGTGAGTTAGAGAGCTTCATTTTATAACAGAAAAGAGGAATAAGAGTTACAGGAATAGGAAAGGATAATAAGAACAGAGAAATAGACCAGTTTGCAATATTGAGATGCTGGGCATTTGAGGGGTATAAGGTAGGGAGTTTCTAAGGTGAAACACCTGTTACATCTGATATTCCATTGGGTGAAGGCCTCTGTCTGTCAGCCTTTTGGGCAAAGTGAGATTGTTTTAGGGATCTCAAAGGATAAAGTGAGGCTAGTGACCACACTCAAATCTGAGCCATGGCATCACCTTTGATGTCATGGTCCTCTTAGAGAATGAAGGACAGATAGAACCGCATTTGTTGGAACATTTGAAAAAACAATTGGAAAGCTACCTTTCAACGGGCTTGTAATTTGAACTTGTGGTTTATAATTGGTAAATGAGCAGTTGTCCCCAATAGTCCTCCTGGCAGAAAGGGAAACCCAACCTTACATTACCCTACTCAATATATGCTTGCCCTCTAGCTCAAGACAAAAAAAGGAACTTATCCATTAAGACTAGAAAGAACTTAACCTTTTGTTTACCCTTCTTTCTCCAGCTGCCTGCCCTTTAAAAAGTTACAATCCTTTGATTATTTTATTCTTGCAGACATATGTCTTACTCTAAATTATCTGCTACTAACTGATAAAGTCTTTTAAATCTCTCCATTCATTTAATCTGTAGGTAACCTAGAAATAAGGGAATAACTATGTTAGTTTGGTTTAGCTGTTTGAACTAGTTTTTCCTAAAGAAGGGGGCTTAATCTTATCGTCAAACTAAAAATAAATCAGAGTCATCAGAACTACCTGATTTAAAGGTTATTCCTTTTCTGTTTGCCATTTCCTTTTCCAGCTCATTTATAGATGAGGAACAAAGACAAGCAACATTAAGTGACTTGCTCAGGCTCACATAGCTTTGTCCGAGGCCAAATTTGAACTCGGGAAGATGAGTCTGAGTCCAAGCCTAGTGCTTTAGCCACTGTGCCAATTAACTTCTGATTTATGTTTTCATGGCCCTTTTTTAAATATAATTTTAGGCCAGAGACCCGGACCGGGACCGAGACGGAGCCCGAGTACGAGCCCTGGACTGGGAGCAAGCGGGGCCAGTGTTCCGGGGCCAGCAGGCCCGGCGATGGCAATGTTGCGTAGCCTGGTGTCCTCCACACAGCAGCGGCAGCAACCACCAACAGCTGGGCCCCCTGCCAGTGTCCCACAGCCCCCAGCCGAGCCCAGTGCCAGCAGTGAGTGTGACCTGGAGGCTCAGTACAGCTGCCCCATCTGCCTGGAGGTCTTCCATCGGCCTGTGGCCATTGGCAACTGTGGACATGTATTCTGTGGAGAGTGTTTGCAGCCGTGTCTCCAGGTGCCGTCTCCACTTTGCCCACTCTGCCGAGTGCCTTTCGATTCAAAGAAAGTGGACAGAGCTTCCACTATGGAAAAGCAGCTATCATCCTACAAGACTCCATGCCGGGGTTGTAACAAGAAGGTGACTCTTGCAAAGATGAGGTCACACAATTCTTCCTGCCTGAAGATCCAGGAGCAGATGGCCAACTGTCCCAAGTTTGTCCCAGTAATGCCAACGTCCCAACCCATTCCCAGAAATATCCCAAACAGATCCACCTTTGCTTGTCCATACTGTGGAGTCCGTAATCTGGATCAGCAGGAGCTGGTGAAGCACTGCATGGAGAATCATCGCAATGACCCCAACCGTGTGGTCTGCCCAATCTGTTCAGCCATGCCCTGGGGTGACCCCAGCTACAAGAGTGCCAACTTCCTGCAGCACCTCCTCCATCGCCATAAATTCTCCTATGACACCTTTGTGGACTACAACATCGTCGAAGAAGCTGCATTTCAGGCCGCCCTGGAGCTATCCCTCTCTGAGAACTGAAGGCAGCCCTGGCTGGGCCCAAACCCCAATTTGTGGTCAGAAGTCATCTTTTCCACATAGAGGGGCAAGAGGCTTGCTCACTCTTCAGCATTCCCTAGTAGTTATGCTTCTATGTCACCTTTATTTGAATTGTATCATTTTAAAGTAAAGAATTCCATGCACTCGGAGAGCTGGCCAACCCCAAGGGCCAGTTCTCAGCGCCCTTCTGTGAGTGAGAAAAAATCCATGAACCTTTTACCAGTTAAAAGAGGACTTTTACCTCTTACGGGGTAAAGTTGATTTGTTTGGTATTTGGAGACCCAGATGACAATCCCTAGAGGGCAGCTGAGTGGAGGGAGAATGTTTGGCTCTGGAAAATCAGAGCATCCAGTTGTCTTTTTTTTTTTTTCCTTCTTCAAGTAGTTTGGCTTCATGCTTCTGAAGACTGTGGAGAGCCCTGACTCCATTATTGTTGATCCAGATATGTTAGACTTGAGGGGAGTGGAGAGGTGGGAGAGGCTGAAAGAGAAATTTAGCTGAAGACCTGAAAGGGAAGAATGTTTTCCTAAAACCTCCTCCTAACATCTGGCATTCAGCAGAGTTTCCACCTTGCTCATTTGGTACCAGCTTTTGTGATACTTAGAGATTCTGGCATTTTTCTCTGTTAACTCTGTTAACTAGTGTGATAATCTTTTCACATTTTATAGTGTGAGAAAAAAGTAGTTCTTCATGTTGCAATATCTGCGTTTGACTAATAACAATGGTATTTTTATGGAACATTTAAAAATATATTAAAAAAATCAACCTAGTATAGGATCAGCATAGGGGGATTGATAGGAAGCCTGGGAAAGTCAGAATGAAAACTGGAGTTAAAGAGGGGTTTTCTCACTTGTGCTTGTGTGATTTTGAGGTGGCTACGTTCATTGGATTATTTCTGTATTTTTAAGGTTTTCATTGTGTCTGTTTACCTTTTCCTAATAAAAAGAGACTCTTGTCTCCCTTGTGCAAGCAGTGATACTGCTAGAGTGTCAGACTAGGTCCTAGATGGATCTTTACATAATAGAAACAGAGTTGCTCCCAGGCTTAGGAGAAGATTAGACCACAAGGGAGAATGGAAAAGAGGTGACTCCCTGCTCTTTTTTACCACTTGTGGAAAGAGATGACTGGAACTCACTCATCAGGCAGAGGCTTTTAAGTAGCCCCACTGAATGACGTGTTCTGTAACATCCCCCCAAGCCAGGTGATGGGAGTGGTTTGGAGTCATGGACCATCTTTTCAGCTAATACCTGAGCTCAGCTTTGGGGTTTGGGAAGAAGTTCGTAAGCTTTCTGGTTTGTGTAATGATATAAATCATTGTTGTCTTTAAAAAAATAAAATAAGTTTCAGTGCATCTAAAATATAATTTATTGTGTTGTAATCTAAAAAGGATGCATTTAATGTTTCTGAATTTAGTGGTGAGTTTTTTATGCCCTAATTTGTGGTCGATTTTTGTGACAGTACCATGTACATCTGAGAAAAAGTTATTCTTCATCCTATTTCCATTCAGTTTTCTCCAGAAGTCTGTCATATCTACCTTTTTCTCTATTCATCTCCTTAATTTCTTTTTTTTTTGTTTATTTTGTGGTTATATACATCTAATTCTGAGAGGCACTGTATTTTTCTAACTACCAACTGATTTCTAACACCACAGCAATATTCCAACCCTATATTATACAAATGTTTTAAATAGTCTAAAACATATTGATTAATATGGTTGGCATATAGTATAGTCTTCCTGTTTTTCTCCTTTGATTAAATCTGTTTTAGCTTCAACTTTGTTTGAGATCATGATTACTATCCCTGCTTTTTTTTACATAATATGTTCTGATCTTTATTTTGTTTGCATGTATCTTTTATTTCCTGTCTACCCACTACCTTGACCTCCTATTACTTAACCTACCCCCTTTACAAGGGTCCCTTCCTGATCCTCTCCTTCTACCCTTTCCCCTTGATCTCTTGAACTTATCTAAATTTAGAAGATTTTCATAACTTTCCAAGTCTATATGTTGTTTCCTTTTTATGCCATTCTCATTAATCTACATACCTTATCCCATTCTATTTAATTTAAACACCATTCTATATACCGCCTTATCCTATTCCTTCACCCTCCTTTATAAATTTAGAAGACTTTTATTCCCTTTTAAATGTATGTGTTCTCTCTTTAACCTAGATCTGATGTGAGTAGGGTTCCCTCTAAAAATCCTTTCCTTATCCTCTCCCCCTTCCCTATCCCCTTACCCTCTTATTTCTTTCTGGATTTAGAAGACTTATAACATTCTAGATATACATATATACATATGCATATATATGTGTGTATAATCTTAGAAGATTTATACCCATATTATCTATCTATCTCTGTGTGTGTGTGTGTGTGTGTGTATGATTGTATGTGTTGTTCCCTCTTTAACCCATTCCTGGTGAGAGTATGGTGCCATACAGGCCTACTCTCCCATTTATGTCCTCTGTGTTACTTCTTCTTGTGCCTCATTTGTCTAATTATTTTTTTACCTTTTC
The DNA here is from genome assembly GCA_023553655.1 of Myrmecobius fasciatus. Classification (NCBI taxonomy): domain Eukaryota; kingdom Metazoa; phylum Chordata; class Mammalia; order Dasyuromorphia; family Myrmecobiidae; genus Myrmecobius; species Myrmecobius fasciatus. The sequence goes on along the minus strand of JAJPUD010006054.1, from coordinate 11,100 downwards.
CTATATAGTTTTACTTTTTAAAATCACACCATACTCAGCTCTTTCTTTCTAACTACCCAAATCTTTCTTTCTAACTACTCAATTACTAATGACAATCTTAGACATATAGTTTGTGTTTCCACGAAAACAATAGGTTTGTCCTTATTGAGTACCTTATAATTAGTCTTATATTTCTCTTGGAACTTATATGTCAAATTTTCTATTAATTTCAAGTCTTTTTGCAATTAAATACTGGAAGTCTGGCAGTTCATTGAATGTGTTTGTTTGTTTCTTTGTTTGTTTAAGATTATGCTTAATTTTGCTGGATATGATATTTTCAGCTGCAGCTCCAGTTCTTTTGCTCTTCCATAGTGACCTTGGTCTTTTAATGCAGTCATTGGTAGATCTTGAGTGATTCTAATTGTGGCTCTGCTGTATTTGATTTTTTTTTCTTGTTGATCATAATATTTTCTCCTTGACCTGGGGGTTGTGGAATTTGGTTATGATGTTCTTGTAGGTTTTCCTTGTAGGATTTCTTTCAGGTAGTGATAGTTGTTTTTTTTTTCCTATTTCTACTTTTCTTTAATTATTTCTTGTACTATATCAAGATTCTTGTTTGATTGTAGCTTTCAGGTAGTCTGATTATTCTTATATTTTCTCTTCTAGATCTGTTCTCCAGACCAGCTGTTTCTCTTGTGAGAAGTTTTACATTCTTTTCAATTTTTTTTCATTCTTTGTATTTTGTTTTATTATTTCTTGGTCTTACAACTTCACTGGCTTCCTCTTGCCCACTTCTAATTTTCAAGGAGTCATTTTCTTAAGATTCTGGATCTTCTTTTCCATGTGGTTGACTTTCTTTTCATTATCTTCTTGGTTATTCTTGAATTGTTCTTTTATTTATTTATTTATTTTAAAGTCTTTTTTGAGTTTCTCTATGAATTCTTTTTGGGCGGGTGACCTTTTAATGTTATTTTTTGGAGTAGAAGTTTGTCACTTCAGTAAATTCCTCTGAAGAGGAACACCTGTCTTCTTTATTTCCATAGTAACTTTCTGTAATTTGGTTCCTTCTCCTTTGCCTGCTCTTTTTAAAAATTTACATATAGCAGCTTTTTAGTCCTGGGGTATGGGGGATGGCGCCTCTGGCCTCAGATCCTCCTTCAGTTCTCACCAAAAACCAAGAACTCTGCCCTTTTGTAAATTCCCATAGCCAGCAGCATCCCTACCCCACTGCTTCTGCATTCATTGGACATATGCTGGCCCTTTTTTGTTCAGGGCCAATTTCAAAGCACAGCTGGGCTTGGTGTTCCTTATCAGCAGAGATTTTTTTCAGTCTTCCCTGACTTAGACACTCAACTCTTCATACTGCCTGGGAGGTGAAAAGGCTAGTGGCCAGGCCTGCCACAGGGCTCCCTGTTTGCTGTTGCTGCAGAACTAGTCTGGAAGTGTTTACATTTCACACCGGCAAAACCTCCATGCTGGCATCTTTTTTGGGCTCTTCAGTTGTCCCAGGAGGATCACTGTTCTGTCTTAACTCTTGATCATTTTTTTGCTGCTCTGTTTGCCCTGTTTTGTTTGTGGAGGAGATCTAGAGAGCTTGAAAGTTTCAGATCTACTTTCCCATCTTCCCAGATTAGACTATTCTTGATTTTAAATTTTTGCTCCTTTGTTTTCCAGAATATTATATGCCAAGCCCTTAAATCTTTTAAAGTGGAAGCTGCTAAGTCTTGTGTGATACTGACTCTGACTCCATGATATATATGTGTGTGTGTGTGTGTGTGTGTGTGTGTGTGTGTGTGTGTGTGTGTGTATGTGTGTGTGTTTTTAAAAACTTTTAAGTTTTGACTTTCAAAATCTATCCCTTCTTCCCTCACCTCCTTCCTCATGAGACAGTAAGCAATCTGATGTGGGTTATACATGTGTAATAATGTAAAACATTTTCATATTAGTAATTTTGTCCCAGAAGACCAAGGAAGTGTGAGGGGAAGAAGGAAGAAAGGAAAGAAGGAAGGAAGGAAAAAAAGGACAAAAAAAGAGCTATTGTATATACATGTATGTTTGTGTGTATATATACATCTACACATACAAATAGGTTCTTTCCCTCCTTTTTTGGACCTTTTTGAGACATAGACCTAGTAGTCATTTATTGCTGGATCAAAGGGTATGCAGTTTTATAGCCCATTGGGTATAGTTTCACATTTCAACGATGTATTAGTATTCCAGTTTTCCCACATCCCTTCAAACATTTATCATTTTCCTTTTTTGTTATATTAGCCAATCTGATAGATGGGGCATGGTGTCACAGAATTGTTTTAATTTGCAGTTCCCTGATCAGTAGTGATTTAAAAGCATTTTTTCAGGTGACTATAGATAGCTTTGATTTCATCATCTGGAAACTGCCCAATCATATCCTTTGATCATTTATCAATTAAAAAATGGCATATTCTTATAAATTGGACACAGTTCTCTATATATTTGAGAAATGAGGCCTTTATCAAAGATACTTATTGTAAATCCCTCCCCCCCCCAGTTTTCTGCTTCCCTTCTAATTTTGACTACATTGGTTTTCTTTTTATAAAAAATTTCAAATTTTAAATAATTGAAATGATTCATTTTACATTTCATAATGCTCTCTAAATCTCATTTTGTTCTAAATTCTTCTCTTCTCCATAGATCTGACTAGTAAATAATTCCTTGATCTCCTAATTTGCTTATAATATCACCTTTTATGTCTAAATCATGAACCCATTTTGATATTATCTTGGCATATTGGCCTATAACTAGTTTTTGCCATATTATTTTCCAGTTTTCTCAGCATATTTTGTCAAATATGAGTTTTGTTCCAAAGGCTTTGATCTTTGGGTTCATCAAACAATAGATTACCATGGTCCTTTAGTATAATGTATTGTGTGCCTAATATTCTGCACTTTATTTTTTAACCAATACCAGGTAGTTTTGGTAATTACTGCTTTATAATAGTTTGATATCTGGTATGTTAAAGCTACCTTACTTTATCTTTTTTTAAAAATGATTATTGATTCCCTTGTCTTTTTGTTCTTCCAGAGTAATATTATTTTTTCTAGCTCTAAAAAATAATTTTTAGTAGCCCAGTTTGTATGGCACTGAATAAGTAGATTAATTTACACAGAACTGTTGTTTTTATTATATTGGTTTAGCAGGTAGAATCCCAAGTATTGTCTGCTGTTACTATAAATGGAATTTCTCTTTATGTCTTGCTCCTGAACTTTATTGGTAATATATAGAAATGCTGATGACTTATGTAGGCTTATTTTATATTTTGTAACTGTTAAAGTTGTTAATTATTTCCATATAGTTTTTTAATTGGTTCTTTAGTGTTCTCTGAGTATTCCAACATATCATCTCACTGCTTGTTCTAATTCCTTTAATTTTTTTTCTTCCCTTATTGCTATAGCTAGCATTTCTAGTGCAATATTTAATAATAGTGATGATAATTGGCACCTTGATCCATCCCTTGTATTATTGGGAAGGCTTCTAGCTTCTATAATAGAGATTACCAATGATGATTGCTGATGATTTTAGATAAATATTATTCATCATTTTAAAGTAAGCTCCATTTCTTCCTATGCTCTTTAGTGTTTATTTTTTTTAACTAGGAACAAGTGTTGTATTTTGTCAAAAGCATTTTCTGTCTCTGTTAAGATAATCATAGGTTCCCATTGGTTTTGTTATTGATATGGTCTATTAGACTGATAGTTTTCCTAATATTGAATCAGCCCTGCATTTCTGATATAAATCCTATTTGGACTTCTGGGAACCAATATAGCAGAAGCAAGGACTCCTCTAACTGTTCCATATTTACCTCCAAACATTGTTAAAATGGCACCCCAAAACAAATTCTGGAATGGCAGGACCAGCAAAGATGGGATGAAACAATAATATAACCCAAGAAACTTGGAAGGTTGGCAGTAAAGGTCTTTCACTAGAATAAAAGGGGAGCACAGTTCAGGACAGGAAGCATCCCAGCAAGCAAGCAGCAAGTCCTATCTCAACAGACAGTGGGAGGCTCTGACCACCATTGAAGCACCAGATGATCAAGTTACTTACACTCCCTCCCCCCACATGCCTCATCACAGCACCAGGTACACAGGCAAATCAGCACTGGGACTACCCTTGTGCTTCAGTGCAGCTCCACAAGAATTGGCAGACACTAGTGAAGACCTCCAAAAGTCCCAGCACAATAACTTCCAAATGGGCAGACACTAGCACTGAAACTCCCATGTGTCTCAACACAGCACCAGTTGAGCTGCCAGACCCCTGTGGAACTGAGCAGCACCAGTCACCCTGACTTCAACCCATCTCCTCATTCTGTGCCAAGTGAGCAACTGGACCCTCCGCAGTCCCTTAGCATGAAGGTCCCCCAGGGACCTCAGGGCAACACCAGTGCAGCACCAGGCTAACAGTCAAGTCCTGCAGCTGCAGCACAAGAAGCTTCTAATCCAGTAGCAGAGCTCACATTTAAAAGTAAGGAATGATGAACAAAATACGACCAAAATTTTTTTCCACAGAAAGTTATGGTGAAAATGAATATCAAGACACAGATTCAAAAGAAAAATATTAAAACACCTATTAACCAAGTTGCTGAGAAAAATAGCAATTGGACTCAAGCCCAAAAAGAACTCATGGAAAAGCTAAGAAAGGAGTTAAAAATCAAATAAGAGATAGAAGAAAAAAAAAAAGGAAAAATAAAAGTGATGTGAGAGAATCATGAAAAACACGAAGAGTTGGGAAAAAAAAACAATTCCTTAAAAAAGTAGCATTGGTCCATTTGAAAAAGAAGTACAACAATCCATTGAAGAAAACAACTTAAAAAGTGCAATTGTTTAAATGGGAAGGGTACAAAAGCTAACTGAAGAAAATAATTCGGGGCAACTAGGTGGCACAGTGAATAGAGCACCAGCCCTGAAGTCAGGAGGACCTGAGTTCAAATCTGGCCTCAGACACTTAACACTTCCTAGCTGTGTGACCCTGGGCAAGTCACTTAACCTCAATTGCCTCATCAAAAAAAAAAATTAGAGTTGAACAAGTAGATATTAATGACTGTGAGATAGTCAATCAAAATCAATGAAAAAAAAATAAGGATGAAAAACTAGAAGAAAAAATAACTCATTGGAAAAACAACTGATTTGGAAAATACATACAGCAGAGATCATTGCATAAGAATCATTGGACTACCTGAAAGCCATGGTTAAAAGGAGTACCTGGACGTCATGCTTCAAGAAATTATCAAAGAAAGCTTCCTTGATATCCTAGAAGTATAGGATGAAATAGACATTGAAAGTATCTATCAGTTACTTCCAGAAAGAGATTCCACAGAGGAATATTATAGCCACATTCCAGAACTCCCAGGTGAAGGAAAAAATACTTCAAAGAGCCAGGAAACAATTTAATTATCAGGGAGCCATAGCCAGGATTACACAAGACTTAGTAACTACAACCTTAAAGGGTTAAAGGATCAACGATCATGAAATATGATTTTCTGCAAGGTGAAGGAGCTAGGACTACAACCAAAGATCACCTATCCAATGAAACAGCATAATCATTTAAGGGAAAAAAATAGTCATTCAGTAAAATAGAATAGTGTACTTAGGAGTATACATAGAGAATATGAGTATTAGGTGATTTTAAGAGGATGAAATAAAGGTGTTAGAAAGAGAATTACAGTGGAAGCAGAATGGAGAGAGGTAGAACAGAATAAATTATCTCATAGGAAGAGGTGCAGTGAGAGGGTGGGCAGTGGGGAATTACTTGAATCTTACTCTCACTGGGATTGACTTAAAGAGGGAATATAAACAATCAGATGGATATGGAAATCTGCCTTATCCTAATATTCTTAGGGAAATAGTTAGTAGAGGAGGGGTTTAAGTAAAGGAGAATAGACTGACCCAAGGGAAGGTAGATTGGGAAAGGAAGTCTGAAGGAAAACACTGGTGAGGAGGGAAAGAGTGAGAGGAGAGAGAGAAGGCTATATAGCATAAGTACACAGTAATCATAACAGAATGTAAATGGAATGAACTCTCAAATAAAACAGGAAGTGAATAGCAGGCTGTATTAAGAACAAAAATCCTGCAATGTGTTTACAAGAAACACTCCTGAAGCAGAGAGACATACACACAGAGTAAAAGTAATGGGGTGAAACGGCATCTATTTCAGCTAAATTTAAACTTCAGCTAAAGTTTAAAAAAAAAAAGAAAGAAAACAATTACGATCTCAGATTCAAACAAAAAGAAAAAATAAATCTATAAAAAAGGAAACTACATCTTGCTGAAAGGTTCCTTAGACAGTGAAGCATTATCAATTACACACATATACACTCTCAAGTGGTATAGCTTCCAAATTCTTAAAAGAGAATTAAGTGAGTTACAGGAAGAAACTTTCCCCTCTCAGAACTAAATAAATCCAACCACAAAATAAAGAAGAAAGGAGTTAAGGGAGTGAGTAGAATTTTAGAAAAGACAGGCCTTTGGAGAAAATGGAATGAAAATAGAAAATAATATACCTTTTTCCCAGAAGTATGTGGCACTTACATGAAAAGTAACCATGTATTAGGGCATAAACATTTTAAAATCAAATGTAGCAAGGCTGAACTATTAAATGCATTCTTTTTGGATCATAATCCACTAAACTTATATCTAATAAAGGACAGTCTTTTCCCTTTTTTGCCTATTTCTCCTTTTGTAACATGACTAATATTGAAATATGTTGTATATAATTGTACATGTATAACCTCTATTAAATTGTTCACCATTTTAGGAAGAAGGGAGGGAATGGGGAGAGAATAATGGAACTCAAAATTTTGTAAAAGTGTATTAAGATTTGTCTTTATGTATAATTGGAAAAAAATAAAATGCTATTAAAATAAAATGATATCCTACCTAGTCATAATATATGATCCGTGTGATATATTGCTGTAATTTTCTTTCTAATAATTTATTTAAATTTTTTATATCAATATTCTTTAGGGAATTTGATCTATAGTTTTCTTTTTCTATTTTGACTCTTGTTTATGTATCAGCACCAGTTTTGTGTCATAAAAGGAGGGTAGTTTTTTTTTGTTTTTGTTTTTGTTTTTGTATTTTTAATGAGAGATTTATTGGTAACCAATCATTAATATGGGGAGGAGATACAGGTTTTTCCCCTATTTATTTTCTCTTTTAATTATTAGGTCAAGACAGCCTCTGAAGGACAAGGCTAATGATGAGAATGGGTTTAATTTTGGGTGAGACCACATCCAAACTAGGAAAGCTTAGTTTTGATTAAAGCATATTATCTTAGCTGAATTCTATCCCCTTGTTCAACTGCTTAAGTGGTTTGGGTGGAAGATAGATCCTTTTGTGTAGATTGCTGGAGGGGAATGATTTGGGTGGAGATGAATCTCCTTGTCTGAGACTGACATCAGTCACATTCCCTTAGCCCTTCATTAGAATAAGCCCTCATTCTCATTAATTGTTAACCCAGAGTTGATTTCTGCCTATCCAGAACAATCATATACCAAGGATATTGAAGCCCCAGAGCTTTGTCTTTGGTTTCTGAGACTGCCACTGTCTTCATTTTAATAATTATTTGTGAGCCATAATTAATCAATTGATCATTAATTACACAGAAATTCCTTCTCTTGGGCTTTTCATTTGTCGCATTAGGAATCCATCTATTTTTCCAAGTGGTTTAGATAGTATTACAGTTAATTTTTTTTTTTAAATGTTTAGTAAAATTTACTTGCGAACCCATCTGGCCTTGAGGATTCTTGTGAATCATATTCCAATTCAGTTTTCTTCAGAGATCTATTATATCTAACTTCTAGGATTTTATTTACCTCCTTAATTTTTTTCTTGTTAATTTTGTGGTTAGATTCATCTAGTTCTGAGAAAGGAAAATTAAAGTCCTCTAGTAATAAAGTTTTATTACCTATTTTCTTCTGTATCACAAGCTATTTGTTAAAAGTATAGATGCTATATTTTTATGCATATGTGTTTACTATTAATATTACTTCACTGTCTATGATACCTTTTGGCAAGATAGTTTCTTTTTACTTTTACTTTTGCCTCAGACCCTGATTATTACTTGCTTTTGAACTTCAGCTGAAACATAATAGATTCTACTCCAGGCCCTGACCTTTGCTCTATGTATTTTTCTGTTTCAAATTTGCTTCTTGTAAACAACATATTGTAGGATTATGTTTTTTTTTTAAATCCATTCTGCTATCCTCTTCCATTTTATAGGCAAGTTCATTCCATTCACATTTACAGTTGTGATAACTTAACTATATTCCCCTCCATCATATTTTTCCCTTGTTCTTCTTTCCCTCTTACCTTTCACTTTGTCCAAGTCTTTCTTTTGATCACAACCTTCCTCAATCTGCTCTCTTTTACTGACATTCTCCTCCTATCCCTGTCCCTTTTTACTTCTCACCAGGGTGGTGATAAGTTTCTATATCCAACTGAGTGTATATGTTGTTTCCTTTTTGATCCCCTTATGTTGAGGGTAAGGTTCAAACACTGCTCCCCTCCCCCCTTCATCATAATGGCTCTTTCATGTCTCCTTTATGTGAAATAATTAGCCCTATCCTGTCTCCCCCTAATTTCTTCTCCTAGTGTAATCTTTCTCATTCCTTAACTCTTGGGGATTTTTTGCCCGGGGGAGGAGGGATGGAGGAGGGGAAGGGGAGATATTCCTGTATAGTCACTTTAGACCTGTGCCCTCTATGCTTATATTCCTTTTAATTTTCTCAATAGTTTTAAAGTTATTAAGAGTTACAAATATCATCTTGCCATTTAAGAATATACAAAGTTAACCTTACTCAATTGCTTTTGCTTTATTTATTTTTACCTTTTTATGTTTCTCTTTAATCTTGTACTTGAAGATCATTTTTTTAAAAAGCTCTGGTTTTTTGGTTGGAAATGCTTGAAAGCCCTCTATTTCATTAATGTTCATTTTCCATCGAAGCATTATATGCAATGATGTTGGGTACATGATTCTTGGCTGTAATCCTAATTTCTTTACCTTCTAGAATATCACATTCAAGCCTTCTGGTTCTTTAGTGTAGAAGCTGCTAAATCCTGACTGTGGCTCCAAAACATTTGAATTGTTTCTTTCTTGCTGTTTTTAGTGTTTTTTACTTGAACTGGGGATTTTGATGACATTCTTAACAGTTTTCATTTTGGATCTCTTTCATGTGGTGATTGATGAATTCTTTCAATTTCTATGTTCCCTTCTAGTTCTATAATATCAGAACAATTTTCCTAGATAATTTATTGAAAGAAGATATTCTAGGCTCTTTTTTGATCTTGATTTTCAGGTAGTTCAATTCTTAAATGATCTCTTATGATTTATTTTCCAGGTCAGTGGTTTTGTTTTGTTTTGTTTTTTTCCAATGAGAAATTTCATATTTTCTTCCATTTTTTTCTTAATTGTGCTTAATTATTTCTTGAAGTCTCATGGAGTCCTTAGCTTCCACTTACCCAATACTGATTTTTCAGGAATTATTTTCTTCATTGAACGTTTTATCTTATTTTACATTTCATCAATTCTGTCTTTTAAGGTGTTATTTTCTTCATTTTTTTTTTTTGTATGTCTTTTTTCAGTTTTTATGGGCTTTTTTCCCTGCTGCATTGTTGATGCTTTTGTCATGATTCTCTTTCATTATTCCCATTTCTTTCCCCAATTTTTCTTCTACTTTCTTTTTCTTTTTAAAATCTTATAAATTTTTTTCAAGAATTTTTTTTGGGCTTAAGATCAATTTGCATATTTCTTTTTGGATTTGAACATAGTGATTTTGACATTGTTGTCTTCCAAATTTGTGCCTTGATCCTTTCATCATAGTAACTCTTGATCATCAAGTACTTTTTTTTGTTTGATTGTTGCTCATTTTTCTACCTCTTTTGTGACTGTGCTTTTGGGCTCTGCTCTTGTGCTGTGCCAAACTTCTTGTGGTGGGCTCAAACCTTTGCTGCTGGCTTGCACTAATCCTCAAGACCTAGCTGCTACCTTGCCCTAGAGGTGGGTTTCCCTGCTGGTTTGTATTCAGGTTCAGGCATCCTTGTTGGCCTGCCCTCAGGGTAAGGCCTTGCTTCTGGCCCACCCTTCAGCCTGGACCTTGCTTTTGGATTCTTATGAGGTGGGGCCTCTATACTGGAATGGCTTGCACTGGAGGGGGATTTCCCTGGTGGCTTTCCCTGGAGCCAGGGCTTTGCTGCTAAGTGGTCCCAAGGACAGAGTCAGACTACTGGTTCTTTCTAAGGGCAGGGCCTTATTATTGGTCAGCAGTAGGGCTGAGGCTTCACTGATGGTGTGCTCTGGGGCTTCACTGTGCTGGTAGTGTGGGACTACTGGCAGAAGCAGGGGTGGGGCCTTTCTGGTAGATTGATCTGGGGTTTAGAACCTACTTGCAGGCCCCTAGTAGGATTATTTACTGCTGATGATTGTTTACTGCGTTCCCCTCTCATCCCCATGACACAGATCTTTTCTGCTGGACTAGTAAATTGCTCCTAAATCATAAACTTGTTCTGAAATGTTTTTCAAGGTTGATTGAAGTGGAATTTGAGAGAGCTAATGGATGTGCACCTAGTACTAGCATATGGTCCCTTTAAATCTCCTTTGGACTAATTGGATGACCCATTACAGTCTGTGAACTGAAAGCTTCTGAAACTTGTGCTGCCTTAAATGTAGCTGGCCCAACGATGCTGCCAATGCTGCCATCCTGGGCAAACAGACATGCCAATCTCCTAATTTGTCTGGCAGCTGGAAAATAGTTTCGTCCTACTTTATGTAAGTTTTGATGATTCATAATATCAATTTGAGGTGTTATTTTAGAATTGTTTGGGATTTGGGACAACTTGACTGAATGCTTCTCTGCTCCACCATTTTGGCTCTGTCTCTGTCCTGTGGATTTTTTCTTGGGGTAATTCACTGAGGGAGGCCTTATTTCTTTTTTTTTTCTTTTTTTTTCCTAAGACAGGGCTATGAAAGTATTCTATTTCTTCTTCTAACCCAGGCAATTTATATTTTTGAAAATATTCATCCATTTCACTTAGATTGTCACTTTTACTGGCATGTAATTGGGAAATATGACTACTAATAATTGCTTTA
>JAJPUD010006053.1:128504-139894 GCA_023553655.1 Myrmecobius fasciatus | reverse complement strand
TTTTTTTGTTTTTGTTTAACTGATTCTTGAAGTCTTATTGAGTCATTTACTTCTATTTGTTCAATTTTAATTTTTAAAGTATTATTTCCTTCAGTTATCTTTTTTAGCTCCTTTTGTAGCTGGCCAATTGAGTTTCTTGATTCAATGCATTCTTTTTCCATTTTGCCAGATTTATTTTTCAGTGAATTGTTGTCTTTTTCCAATTCACCAATTTTGTTTTTCAGTGAATTGTTTTCTTTTTCCAATTCACCAATTTTATTTTTCAGTTCACCATTTTTATTTTCCAGTGAGTTGGTGATTTTTTCCAATTCACCAATTTTGTTTTTCAATGAATTGTTTTCTTTTTCCAATTCACCAGTCCTATTTTCCAGTTTTTGATATTTCTGTTGCCCTGATCTCAATTTATTTCCCCATTCTTCTTCTAGCTCTCTTTTGAGATTCTTAATGCAATCATCCAGGTAAGCCTTCTGAAAGGGAGACCAACTTAAGTCTGCCTTTGTGGCTTCATCTGGGATTGTTTTCATAATGTCAGGATCTGGGGACTGTTCTATTTTTTCTCCGTAAAAGCTTTCTATGGTGAGAGTTCTCTTCTGCTTCTTGCTCATGGTTTAAAGTTGGGATATTGGTCAAAAACAGAGAAAACTGCAACGATTTGTATTTGCCCTGGGGCAGTTTGCCGAGTTGACTTCCGGTCTGAGGCTGGTCTGGCTAGATTTGCACTAGGACCACGTTTTCAGCTGCTCTCGATCCACCCTTTACCAAAGGCAGATCTGTCAAAGCACCTGCCCGCAAGCAGAGCAAAGTGGCCCTGGCGTCTCCCAGGGGCTTCCTGGGTGCCTTAATCTGCCCCTATATCGCAGCCCTGACTTCAGCCCTGGCTGGAGTCTGATCGTGACCAGCGGCTGAGTTCCCCTGAGGCTAACCTTCTCCGGAGTTCTTTCAAGGTAGATTTTTGATATAAGTGGGCTGTAGTCCAAATGTTTGGCGGAGCCTTCACTCACAAACCAGTTCGAAGGCTCACTTTGTCTGGGTTTGAGGGAAGGTCCCAAAGGAGTTCACAGAGAAAGCTGTCTGCAGTTTGCCATCTTGGCTCCGCCCCCGAAGAACCAATTTTTTGCAGGAGGTCTTTCCTGGTCACTTAGTCTGCTAGTACTTTCATAATTATTGTAATCTTGAGTCTACTTTCCATGAATCTTGTATATACCTATGTGTTACAGATGCTTTGTTTTCCATTAGAAAGTAAATTTCTTGAGGGCAGGACTTTTTCTTGTATTGCCAGTGCTTAGCTCAAACATATAAAACAGAACTCAATTAATGGTTTTTAATAGTTGTTGATTTTTTGCTGAGGGGTACTGAGGCAGCAATTTGTCAACTAGATAAAAATAAAATGATATGTCTATTATTTTCTTGGGGCATATATAATGCAAATCATGGCAGAGTAAATACTACATATCTTGTCCACATCTTGTCCAGCCAAGGTACTATGTATTTTTGGTTATTCATGTAGACAAAGACAAAGATGATACTTCCAGAAGGAATACAGAAAACATTTGTAAAAAATATGAAGTCTTTTATAAGACAATGAAGACTTTAGGAATTCAAATAGTATTTCCTTGACCACCATTATTTGAAAGCAAAGTTCTAGAAGATAAAGATATAGTTGAGAAATAAACAATTGATGAGAATAGGATTTGGATTTTTGGATATTATCTTAAAATATAGGAGTAACAGATTGTTAGTTCGGGGTGGGGAAAAACTTTATTAAGGTATTATTAAGGTATTAAGATATGACAAAAAGATGTTCTCCAGGAACCTTGCAAATCAAATAAGGATAAACTAAAAAGAAAGAGGAAAACTGCCTATGTTTATCTACCAAGCCAGATACAATATAGAGTAATTACAATATGGGAAGTAGAAAAACAAAATTCATTGAATACCAAATTCAAGAGAGGAACCAGGAATAAAACCATGGCCCTAGATGTCTACATGCAAATGCACAAAATTTCTAATAAACTGAATGAATTAAAACTTCTTATACAAAAAAACAACAAATTTCATGAAACAAAACTCAGCCATGATTTGAATATGTGTACAAAAGGTTATGGTTTATTAAGTAAATAGGAAAAAATTAAGCTTTGTGAAGTTTATAGAATCTTAGGTTTACAAGCAACTCTGTAATTTTATAAAATTAATATGTATCTAGAATATTTGTAGGAAGTAGTTGTTGAACTTTCACTAGAAAATCTCCAGTGATGGGGAATTTATCACCATCTTAAGCAGCTAATCTACTTTTTGCATAACTCTATTTGTTTTCAAAATAATTTGTTTTTTTTTCACAATAAGAACTCCCAAAACAAGACCCTCACATAGTCCAATAAAACAAATTTCCACATTGATCATGTCCAAAAATACACATCTCCTTCTGAATTTCCAGTCCATCACGTTTGTGCTAGGAAGTACACAGTGTAATTAACATTTAGTGCTCTAGACCCATGTATTGCATTAAGCAAACTTCTAAAGTCTTTTAAGATTATTTTTTAAAATCTACATGGTTGTCATTATATAAAGTATTTTCCTAACTTTAAAAAAATAAAATCATCAATTTATAGAGGTTTTCCCATTTTCCTTTGAAACCATACACTTTGTTGTTTCTTCTGGTATAATTAACATTCTATTGCATTCATCTACCACTATTTATCTGTCCATTTCCCAAGAGGTGACTATCTTAGCTTCCAGTTTCTGACTTCTATGGTAGGATCTATATGGTTCTGGTTTTCAATAAATTTTCCTTATGCTGGACTGAAATCTATCTCTCTATAATCTCCATAAATTCTGCAGGTATTATTGTAGCTTTAAGTTGCTTATGTATTGTCTTTTATTCTCATCCTGTGACCTTCCTTGTTTTAGCCACATGCATTGTATATTATGCCTTTTGTTGTGTTTTTTATTTTGAAATTATGGCATAGTCACTCCAATTAGTCTTTGCATCACTCTTTTAATTGTTTGCAATTGCAATATTTGTGAGATCATAGTGTTCCATGCTTATAAACCCACAGCACTACTGGGAGAGTATTGATGCTAAAGAAATGGGCTTTTTATGGCATCAACTAGTTTGGGATCACTACACAATTTCCAAAATGCAATTTGATCTGATCTCTTTCTTTTTAAATTTGGGCTCAGATTATTATTGTCCAAGATACACACACACACACACACACACACACACACACATCTCAATGGTCTTGTTTAGCTTATCCATTTGTACCTTCTACAAAAACTGAAATGCTCCTTGTACCATGAGGTGAGCTGCATTGGCAATTCAACAGAAACCTACAGGCTGATCTTCTGGCATTCTGTAAGAATGAGTCTACATGATGTACAATCTAACCAGTTTTAAAATGAATATGTGCTATCTATAAAATAATGGGGATTGGAATAGTTAATCTATAAGGTAGGCTTCCAAAACAAGCAAATTACAGTTCTGAATTTATGAGTCATGAGTCAAATTCTCCAGGGTTGCAATGTGCATGGATCCTCATAAAGACCTTACAGAGAAGGCAGAAACATTTAGCAATGATTTTATTTAAAGCATTCTCCCAACCATAACTAAGTCATAGTAGACATGGCTCTTTGTGTTCTGAGGTAATTAAGGACTTTGAAAGATCTGCCCCCAGTTCATGAACATATTGTCTCTGTCATTAGAATATCTGATGGTAGAGACTGTTTCAGACTTTTTTGGTTTGTTTGCTTGATTGTTGCTGTTGCATGCCTTAATGCTTGGTACATAGTAAATGTATTATGCAGGTCCTTTCTATAAAAAGTTAAGAATACAACCCCCTTCTAGGACTATCACACCTATCTTTGTCTAGATCTTCTATTCAACATAGAGAAAGGATGTCTTTCTGTGATTCTTTTTTTCTGTAAAGCATTCTGGCAACTATATCTATCTCTTGTACTCACACTATAATTTTTTTCCCTTGTAGTTACATATGTCTTAAATAATGGCTTTTATGTTACTTACACACATATTTTAGCTTTGTGTTCTGTTTATGGATTCTTTGTCTTTTGCGGGATCACAGATTTAGAACTGAAATGGATCTTATAGTTCTTTATTCCCAATGATTCATCTTAGATGAAGAAACTGAGGCTCAGAGAACTAACTTGCTTAAAATTGTACAAGTAACAATCTTTAGAGTGAGGATTCAAAGTTAGGTTCTGACTCATAATCTGGTGTTCAGCCCAGGGTACCATTCTGCCTTCTTATTTCCTATTCCTAAGGGTCATTTATAGTTCCCTCCAACCTTAGTAGGAATTTTTATTATTTGTAAAAAGTTTCATGGGTTTGTAGAGTTTAGAGGCAGGAAGAAGAATGTCAAGAGATATTTTAGTCCAAGCCTATCATTTTATAGATTAGGAAACTGAGGCACAGGAAAGGGAGATCACCAATCTAGGAATGGGATTGGGTCCCAGGTCTTCTGACTTTGAATCCTAGGTTCTTGCTCTGGGGATTGTGGAGAAAGCAAAGCGTTGTATGTGGATGGGGATGGGCTGGGGGAACCATAACACTTTTCTAAGCATTTTTATAGTAGATTGGAGTCAGAAATCAGTTCGCCACCTGGATGAGATACATGCTCCCGGTATAAAGTGTGAAAAAGAAATCCTAGTAAGGCAAGCGGTGTGTGTCCTCATTTTAGTTAAAGGTTGTGAAGGGCACGTATAATAGTCTCACAGTTGATTGATCAAACTGGCTTTCTTCAAAGGCTCATCTGACACCCTAGTCTCTTGTTCCTCACTCAATCCTTCCACATACCCAAAGCCTTTTCACCGATGGGCATTTTGGACTTTGATGAATTACCTTGTCTGAATGGAGATAAACTGGAGCAGTTTGATTCTTGCTTAAACCCAGCAAATCAGTGATAACCAGGCAGGTGTACAAAGCGGCTGAGCACCTGGAGCTTTCCAGCCGACAGATAGGAGTTTGGGGAGATGCAGGAATAGGCGCTGAAGCCTTCTCAGGCTAGAAAAGCAAGAGGTAAAAACCCTGGAGGCTGGTTAAAAATCATTCTCCTAACAGAGCATGGAAATGACCAGGCCAGGCCTGATATGCTAACGAGCCAGCCTGATAATGAGGGGAGCTTCATTTGGGTTGAGTCCAGTCAGATATGGCTGTGGAAATGAATCTTCTCTGTTTTCCCTCCTGAAGAACACAGGGGGCTCTTGAATGTTCTCATTTCTCACATTTATTTGTTTAAAGGAAGGAGTCTTCTGACAGCACCCCCATTAAGATGGCTCCCCTTATTTATCAGTCCTGCCAAGTTTCCTGACAGAAAGGGGTTTGCTGCTTTGCTGCTTTTAAAAATAGCTTTTCTTCTGAAATGAAGCAAAGTGTGGAGAAAAGGGGTAGGGATTAGTAAGGTGGGAAGCCAAATGGGAAAAGTGTGTGTGTGTGTTTGTGTTAGTGTTTGTGAAGGGCAATTTTAGTGTTTGTTCTTTAGTGGATTCTTTCTTTTTTTCCCTAGTGAGGGAGTGTTTGCATTTCTCCCCAATTTGCTGGAGATGAAAGCCTGGTTGCTGAACCATAAAAGACAGAGAAGGGCAGGAACAGAAGATTCTGGATGATCACTAAAAGTTCCTTTAGGCAGCAAAATTGAACACTTCTATGATTTTGAATCTGTGGTGTAGAGATTTGACCAGAGCCTAAGGGCCAAATGGGCTTGCTTAGATATATGAAGATTGTTCCTTTTAAAATTCTTCCCCATTGCTCCAGAAACCTTAGAATGGTTTCATATTTAATATTTATATAGGAAGAACCACAATTTTGGTTGCTAGAGAGTAATGGAGCAAAGGGTAACAATTCTATCAACCCCACTTGGGCCTTTTTCATTCTTCCTATTGATTTTCAATGCAACAGGAAGTTGGGTTTGGAGAGAATTTCTTCACCCCAGACCCATCTATCTCCTTTGCAGGTATACTAAATCTATCTTTATGATTTAAAAGGGAATTACACTCCTGACACAGGAATATGGCAGCAGTTTAAAGGATCTTTGGACCATGCCTGGGATAGGAACTAAGATTGGGAATCTCTGAATAGTGACAAGTGAGAAGAAGTTCAAAGGAAAACCCTAAAGGTGCCTGAGCTCTGGCTAGAATTTCTTTTATGAAATACTTAAGGAAAAGCTGAGATCTGCTGTGAAACTAGGGAAGAGAGGAAAAGAACCTAAAATTCTGCTTCAGTCAGCAAACACTGGATCTTCCTGCCAAATCAATACTATTTAGAATTCAAATCCATGTGTAAATTGTTGAGAATAGAAAGATTGAGGCATCTTGTAGTCAAGAAGACCTAAGTTCAAATACTGCTCCCGATACTTACCAGTTTTGTTTCCTTATTTGTAAAATGGAGATAATAAGATCACCTATCTCATGGCATACTTGTAAGGAGCAAATGAGTTAAATTTGCAAAATTGTACTTTTCTAAGTTTAAAATACTATATACATGTTAGTTATATTATTGTTAAAGCATGAAGCGTTAAATAAGCACTTGCTGTTTGCCAGACACAGGGTCTAATAGTAAGGATACATATAAAGGCAAAAAAAGATAGCCTTTACTCTCAAGGAAGTCACATTATAATGGTGGAGACAAAATATATATAGCTAGGTAGATGCTTAGGTATCTATTGATTGAGCTATTCACATATACACAAATATATGTATATACACATATATACACACCATACACAAATAAACAAATAAGTAAATATGTATATATAAGATGGAGGGCAGGAAGGCATTTTGAGGAAGAGAGGAAGGCTTTTGCAACAAGTGAAACCAGAGAAGGTATTCTGAAATAGACAGGATTTCATGTGAGTCCCAAAAGGAGTCAGGGAACCTAAGAGGCTGAGGTAGGGACAGGTTGTGTAAAGGCATAGAAATGAGACATGTAATGCTGTGTCACACAGAGGAAACCAAAGATGGTCAGTGCTAGAATGTTGAATAAATGGAGGACCATGAGGTGTAAGGAGAATGAATGTAAGAAGAATGAGGTGTAGAAGCAGAGATAGTATTGAGGAAAATAAAAAGAGCATATAGTCTAGACCAAGTATATATAAAGGTTGGGTTGAAGATGAAACAGTTTTGAGGATATTGAGCAGTCGTTTCTTATCTTATCGCTTCTATCTGAAGAAAGAGATGATGTCAAAGATCTAGTTAAAAGCTTAGACCTTTCTGTTACCAAAAAAAAAATCAAGAGAATATCAATAATTACTGACTCACATACCTATTTTATCATCAATATAACATTTGCAAAATAATAACCCATTCCCTCATTTACGGCATCTTTGATGGGATATTAGAAAAAAAAACCACAAAAGCTTTTACATATGAAATTGCACAGCATGCTACTTCTTTACTACCATAAATTAACTTGCAAAAAGCTGCAAAAAATCCCATTGTGTTTATTTTTTGTTGACTATAAAAATTATTGATTTGGTAGAACACAAATGCCTTAAAGGCTTTATTTTGAAAAGATATCTGTAATGAATAAATAAAAATTATATAAGGTTCCTTGAGAGATTTAATTCAAATCAATTCAATAATTATTAAGGACATACTACTGTATATGTCAGGCCCTGTGCTAAGTCCTGGGGATACAAAACCAAATTCAAAATATTACTTATCAATAAGGAGCTCATCTTCTCCTGAGGGTAGGCAACATGTACAGACAATATGCACACAAAATGTATGCAGATGGAAGTCAAATTACTGTTGGGGTAGCATATAACTACTAGGTTAACCTTGCCTCCAAAACCTTAGACAAAATCAAATAACATACAAACCATCAAAATATGTACTTACCAAAGATGTTTACCACTATCAAGAAAGGGATCCTGAACAAAGTTCATAAAAATTATGAAATCCTATAGGTGTTCCTGTTTGTGGATGACAATGTGCCGCTTACATCAAACCTCAGAATATTGAAGAGCTCCTAAATGAGACACAGAATTACTTAGAATCACTTAGCAAGCATACCGTATTAAATAAGGGAATGAAGAATAAGTGTTTTCCAGATTATGATATAAATTGAATGACCACTCTATAGACATCATAGTCTTGGGTAGACACAACAATCCTGGAACATAAATGTCGTTATTATTTTCATTTTACTGATGAGGGAACTGAGGCAGAGATCAAGTAACTTCCTTAAAGTTATATAGCTAAAATGCCTGAGGTTAAATTTGAACTCATTTTTTCCTGATTCAAGATCCAGTGCTCTCTCCACTGTACCACTTAGCTATATTTCTCAGCTATATTTTTTGTTTTGGGCTACACTTAATAAGATTTGCCAACTACAGGCAGCCCCACAGCATCATATTTGACACCTTGGATATAGAAGAAGAAACAGATAAACCAAACTTTTGACCAATCTGTTGCTACTTGTGTCCTATACATCTGGCAAGCTGACCCTGTAGTACTGCAGCTTTAGAGCTGAAGACATGGTTAATATGTCATATAAGTATAGGGCCTGAAACTATCATTTAATTGATAAAGAGGCTATCTAAGGAGATCATAAATTTCTTTATCAATATAGGTCAGCACCTTCTCTGCAACTTAAATTCTTAGGAACTTGCCTAAGATCCAGAGAAGTAAAAAGACTTGCCCAGGTTCACATAGTCACTCTGTCAGACACAGTCTTCCTGACCACAAGGACAACTCTATATCCATTACACTTCACTGAATTTCTTTTTTTTTAAATGTTTTTTTAATTTTTATTTAATTTTTTTTAGTTTTCATGCATGATGTCATTAATAGTCCATTTTATAGTGTGTGTGGAAGCAACTATAACATCCTATATATTACATTAGGAATGTATTAAGGGAATATGGATTTTTTTTACCTTTTTAAAGTTAAAGCTGTTTGTTTTCAAAATATATTCAGGGACAATTTTCAACACTCACCCTTAAAAAACCTCCTACTCTAATTTTTTGCTCCCTTCTTCCCTCCTCCTCCACTATGCAGCAAGTGATCCAATATATGTTAAACATGTGCAATTCTTCTATAAATATTTCCACAAATATCAGACTGCACAAGAAAAATCAGATCAAAAAGGAGAAATTGAGGAAGAAAACAAAATGCAAGCAAACAACAACAAAAAGATTGAAAATTTGATGTGGCCAACAGTCAGTTCCTACTGTCCTCTCTGTGGGTGCAGGTGGCTTTCTACATCACAAAGCTTTTGGAACTGGCATTATTCATCTCATTGTTGAAGAGAGCCATGTCCAACACAATTGATCATCATATAATCTTGCTGTTGCCATGTATAATGATCTCCTGATTCTGCTGTTTTCACTCAGCATCAGTTCATGCAAGTCTCTCCAGGCCTCTCTGAAATTGTCCTGCTGGTCATTTCTTATAGAAAATAATATTCCATAACATTCATATACCATAATTTATTCAGCCACTCTCCAATTAATGGGCATCCATTCAGTTTCCAGTTTCTAGCCACTACAAAAAGGGCTGCCACAAACATTTTTGCACATGTGGGTCCCTTTCCCTCCTTTAAAATCTCTTTGGGATATAAGCCCAATAGAAACACTGCTGGGTCAAAGAGTATGCACAGTTTGATAACTTTTTAACATAGTTCCAAATTGCTCTCCAGAATGGTTGGGTCACTTCACAACTCCTCCAACAATGTATTACTGTCCCAGTTTTCCTATATCCCCTCCAATATTTGTCATCTTTTCCTGTCATCTTAGGCAATCTGAGAGGTGTGTAGTGCTACCTCAGAGTTATCTTAATTTGCATTTCTTTGATCAATAGTGATTTAGAGCACCTTTTAATATGATTAGAAATGGTTTTAATTTCATCATCTGAACATTGCCTATTCATATCCTTTGACCATTTATCAATTGGAGAATGGCTTGAATTCTTATAAATTTGAGTCAATTCTCTATTCATTTTATAAATGAGGCCTTTATCAGAATCGTTGAATGCAAATTTTTTTCTCTCACTATATTGCTTCCCTTCTAATCTTGTCTGAATTGGTTTTGTTTAAACAAAAATCTTTTTAACAATATAATTGAAATTACACATTTTGCATTCCATAATGTACTCTCGTTCTTCTCTGGCCACACATCCCTTTCTTCTCCACAGATCTCAGAGGTAAACTATCCTTTGTTCTTCTAACTTGCTTATAATATCACTGCTTATGTCTAAATCATGAACCTATTTTGATTTTATCTTGGTATAAATTGTTAGTTGTGGTCAATGCCTAGTTTCTTCTATACTAATTTCTGATTTTCCCAGCAGTTTTTGTCAAATAGTGAGTTCTTTGGGTTTGTCAGACACTAGATTATTATAGTCATTGATTATTTTGTCCTGTGAACCTAACGCATTCCACTCATCAATTACTGTATTTCTTAGCCAGTAACAATTGGTTGTAATGACTACTGCTTTATAAGATAGTTTAAGTCTAGTATAGTTAGGCCACCTTCATTTGCATTTTTTTTCCTAAGGCAATTGGAGTTAAGTGAATTTTTGCCCAGGGTCACACAGCTAGGAAGTGTTAAGTGAAGCCAGATTTGAGCTCAGGTCCTCCTGACTTCAGGGCTGGTGCTCTATCCACTGCACCACCTACCAGCCACCGTCATTTGCATTTTTCATTAATTCCCTAGAAATTCTTGACCTTTTGTTCTTCCTGATGAATTTTATTACTTTTTCTAGCTCTGTGAAGTAATTTCTTGGGAGTTTGATTGGTATGCATTAAATAAATACATTTATTTTAGTAGTATTATCAATTTTTTTATTATATTCACTCAGCCTACCCATGAGCATTTGATATTTTTCCAATTGGTTAGATCTGACTTTATTTGTTTGGAAAGTGTTTTGTAATTATGTTTATGTAGTTCCTGATTTTACCTTGGCAAGATATTGCCAAATATTGTATATGATCTACAATTATTTTAAATAGAATTTCTCTTTCTATATCTCTTGCTACTGAATGTTTTTGGTAATATATAAAAATGCTGATGATTTCTGTGGATTTATTTTGTATCCTGCAACTTTGCTAAAGTTGTGAATTGTTTCTAATGATTTTTTAGTTGATGTGCTAGGATTCTCTAAGTATAACATCATATCATCTACAAAGAATGAAATTTGGTTTCCTCATTACTTACTATAATTCCTCTAATCTTTTTTCTTCTGTTATTGTCAAAGATAAATTTTCTGATATAATATTGAATACAATGAAATGTCTCAAACCAGTTCTAATTGTTCAGTGAAGAAAGCCATATACACCCAGAGAGAGGGATAGGAAATGTGGACCACAACATAACATTTTCATGCTCTCTATCGATGTTTGCTTGCATTGGGTTTCCTTTCTCAGATATTTTTTGTTC
>JAJPUD010006053.1:78484-128404 GCA_023553655.1 Myrmecobius fasciatus | reverse complement strand
TCCTGCCATCTAGGGGAGGGGAGGGGACTAGGGGGAAAATTTGTAACGGAAAGCTTTGTAAGGATCAATGTTGAGGAAGGACCCATACATGTGCTATGCAAATAAAAAGCTTTAAAAAAAACCCCAATATTGAATAGTAATGGTGACAGTGGGCAACCTTGTTTCACCCATGATCATATTGAGAATGGTTCTAGTTTATCACCATTACATCTGATGCTTCCTGATTGCTTTAAATAGATGCTATTAATCATTTTAAGAAAAACTCCATTTATTCCTAAACTCTGTAGTGCTTTTAATAGGAATAGGTGTTGGATTTTGTCAAATTCTTTTTCTGCATCTATTGAGATACTCATTTAATTTTTGTTAGTTTGGTTATTGATATAGTCAATTATGCTAATAATTTTCCTAATATTGAACCAGTCCTGCATTCTTGGTATAAATCTTGCTTGGTCATAGTGTTTTATCTTAGGGATAACTTACTATTATCTATTTGTTAACATTTTATTTAAGATTTTTTGTAACAATATTCATTAGGGAAATTGGTCTATAATTTTCTTTCTCTGTTTTGACCCTACCTAATTTAGGTATCACAGAGCTAGAAAAAAATAACAAAATTCATCAGTATGTCTGTGTCATAAAAAGAATTTGGTAGGATTCCTTTGTTTTTCTATTTTCCCAAATAGTTTATATAATATTGGAATTAATTGTTCTATAATATTTGGTAGTATTCACATGTAAATCCAACTGGCCTTGGAGATTTTTTCTTAAGGAACTGATTAACAACTTGTTAAATTTCTTTTTCTAAAATAGGACTATTCAAATAATTTATTCCCTCCTCTGTTAATCTGGGAAATCTATATTTTTGCAAATATTCATCCATTTTGTTAGATAATCATATTTATTGGCATACAGCTGGACAAAATAGCTCCTAATTATCGCTCCAATTTCCTTTTCATTTGGTGGAAAGTTCACCCTTTTCATTTTTGATAGTAATAATGTGATTTTCTTCTTTCCTTTTTCTGATCAAGTTAACTCAAAGTTTTTCTACAGTGTTGTTTTTTCATAAAACCAGTCTTTTGTTTTGTTTATTAGTTCAATAGATTTTTTTATTTTCAATTTTATTAATCTTCTCGTTTATTTTCAGAATTTCAAATTTGGTATTTAATTGGGGTTTTTTAATTCATTCTTTTTCTAGCTTTTTTAGTTTCATGCTCAATTTATTGATCTCTTTTCTTATTTTATGCATGTAAGCATCTAGAAATATATAACTTCACCTAAGAACTGCTTTGGCTGCATCCAATAAATTTTGGTATGTTATCTCATTATTGTAATTTTCTTAGATGAGATTATCGATTGTGTCTATGATTTATTGTTTCACCCATTCATTGTTTCAGATCAGTTTATTTAGTTTCCAATTAATTTTTGGTCTATTTTTCCCCTAATTCTTTATTACACATGATTCTTGTTGTATAATGATCTGAAAAAGATGCACCTACTATTTCTGCCCTTGTACATTTGATTTTGAGGTTTTTATGCCCTAATGTATGGTCATTTTTTTGTGTAGGTTCTATGAAACACTAAGAAAAAGTATACTCCTTTCTGTCTCCATCCAATTATCTCCAAAAATCTATCATACCTAACTTTTCTAAAATTCTATTTACCTCCTTGTTTATTTTGTGGTTCAATGTATCTCCTTCTGAGAGAGCAAGGTTGAGTTCTCCCACCAGTATAATTTTGCTGTCTATTTCTTCTTGTAGCTCTCTTAACTTCTCCTCTAGGAATTTGCATACATACCACTTGGTGCATATATATTTAGTATTGATATTATTTCATTATCTATGGTACCCTTAAGTAAGATATAGTTTCCTTCCTTATCTCTTTTAATTAGATCTGTGTTTGCTTTTGCTTGATCTGAAATGAGAATCACTACCCCTGCTTTTTTTACTACCTGAAGCACAATAGATTCTGCTCCAGCCTTTTACCTTTATTCTGTATGTATCACTCTTCTTTAAATGTGTTTCTTGCAAACAACATATTGTCGGATTCTGGCTTTTAATCTAGTCTGCTATACACTTTTGTTTTATGGGAGAGGTCATCCCATTCACATTCACAGTTGTAATGACTAATCCTCTATTTCCTGCTATCTTATTTACCCAAAGTTATGCTTTTTTTCTTTTCCCCCTTTCCCTCCTCCCCAGTATTTTGCTTCTGATTACACCTCCCTCAAACAGTCCTCTCCCTTTACAGCCCCTCCCCCCTTCTTATACCTTTCCCGTATTTCTTCTCTTTTCCCTTCTATTAGCCTCCCTTTTTCTTTCCCCTTTCCCCTTCCAATTCTTTATAGGGTGAGGCAAGTTTCTCTGTGAAGCCAAATATATCTGATATTCTCTCTTTGAGCCAAATCTAATGAGAGTAAGATTCACACAATGCTTATCCCCCTTCCTTTTTGCCCTCAATTATAATAGGTGTTCTTTGCTTCTTCATGAGATGTAATTTACCTCATTTTACCTCCATTTTCCACTTCTTCCAGTATAATCCTCTTTCTACCCCTAATTTCTTTTTTACATTATCACAATAAAATGAAATTATACCTACACTCTCTAAGTATACCCATAACAGAGATATAGTTCTCAAGAATTCTTTCTTTTTTACGTTTTTATGCTTCTCTTTGGAGAATTCCCTGAAAGATAATGTTCAGTTTTGCTGGATAGTTAATTCTTGACTGCAATCCATGGTTTTTTTTTTTTTTTGCCTTTTGGAATATGATATTCCAGGCCTTAAGATACTTTAAAGTGGAAGCTGCTAGGTCTTGGGTAATCCTGATTGTGACTCCACAATATTTGAATTGTTTCTTGCTGCTTGCAATATTTTCTCCTCGACTACACAATTCTGAAATTTAGCTATGATATTCCTTGAAATTTTCATTTTGGGGTCTCTTTCAAGAGGTAATCAGTCAATTCTTTCAACAGCTATTTACCCTCTGGTTCTAGAATATTAGCACAGTTTTCCTTGATGATTTCCTGAAAGATGATGTCTAGGCTCTTTTTTTTAATCATGATTTTCAGGAAGCCAATAATCCTTAGATTGTTTCTTCTAGATCTATTTTCCAGGTCAGTTGTTTTTCCAATGAGATGTTTTACATTTTCTTATATTTTTCTTTTTTTTTTGGTTTTGCTTAACTTTTTCTTGATGTCTCATTGAGTTATCCATTTCCATTTGTTCAATTCTAATTTTTAGTGAATTATTTTCTTCAGTTACCTTTTTTAGCTCCTTTTGTATTTGGCCTATTGGATTTTTAAATACATTGTTTTGTTCAATGGATTTTTTCCCATTTCTCAAATTACGTTTTTCAAGGAGTTGAGTTTTTTCTATTTTGTCAAATCTATTTTGTAAGGAGTTATATGCTTTTTCCATTTCACTAAATCTATTTTGTAAAAACTTTTATTCAGATAATTTCTGTGTTTCCTTTTCCAAATTCTCCTGCAATTTTCTCATTTCCTTTCCCCATTTTTCTTCTAACTCTCTTTTAAAATCCTTTTTCAATTCTTCCAAGAGAGCCTTGTGAAATGGAAACAACTCATATCACCCTTTAGGGCTTCACTTGCAGATGATCTGCTTTTAGTGTCCTCAGTTTTTGAGATCTGTTCTTCTCTTTTTCCACAAAATTATGTATACTCAGAGTCCTTTTTGCTTTTTTTGCTCATTTTTTAAAAGGTTGAGGTCTTTCTTAAGGGCAAAGGGAAGTTTGGCCAAACTTCCTCTACAGGCAACAGTAGATACGCTGGGTCAGTGCTGACTACCTTCCCATTCTGGGTGGATGTGGCAAGGTCCTGAATTATTCTGGGGTTCAGAGACTCACTATTTGCCTTTTGTATCTGCTGATCTACTGACTTGCAACCAGGACAGAATAGCCAACACTGCTGTAGATTCCTCCAGTTATATTCCCTAAATGAGGAGCCAACACTGCCCTTGGTCTCTGCACTGCACCTGTGCTTGACCACCTCCCTCCATGTTTGATTGAAACAGACCTTTTCTGAAGTTCTTCCAAAATATCTTCTGCCAGAAATTTGTTATACTCCAAATATTTGTGGATTCTGTCACTCCAAAGCCAGTTCAGAGGCTTGATTTGGTGTTGGTACTGAGGAATATCATGGGGAGCTTAGATAAGACATGTATCCTCTCTGACATTTTGACTCTACCCCAACTAAATTTCTAAATAATAATATTCAGTTTCCATGATTTTACAGGACTGATATGTGCTCAAGGATGCTTAAATTCTTAGAATTTTAAAATTGTAGCAAGTCTTTCTGCTTTACTTTCTATCTATAAAATGGGTTGACTTCTTAACCGATTTAAAAGTCAACAAAATAGTTAGGAGACACAAAAATGGAAAAAAAAGGAGAACAGTATTCTTTGTGCATTTTTTGTACCACTGTCTTTGCTAAGAAAACTCCAAAAGGGGTCACCAAAAGTCAAGCATGTTTAAACAACAAAATTCTTTGTATGGTTATGTGTAGGTTATGTCTATGTCTATATACACATATATGTATACCCACATATGCATACAAACAGACACAATACATATATATGTACATATTTGCATTGAATATATTTCAATGTATGTTTAACATGCAACTTTATGAGTGAGTGATGGAAAGGAGTCAGTGACAGAAACTTAATTAATTCCATTGACATTGTTATGAATTGAACTACAAATAGAAATTTGAGTCTGGTGCAGCCCAGAAGTCTTGATGGTTGTTATTGAGCTTGTTCTTTTTTTCCTGAGCTCAAGGAGAAAATAAGTTTGTAAATTAACAAAATAAAAACAACCCTTTGGAACTGATAGTTTATTGATAATCAGCTTTCCAAGGAAGTCAGCTCATGACCCCACTGCTCAGAACAGAAGAATTTCTCAACTGGCCTCTCCAGGGCATGAACAGGTGACTAATTTTAGCAAGTGGAAGAGGCCTGGGATTGTGGGAGTTACCTGTTTGAGTATATGTATCTCTGTCATGTCACCACTGCCTATTAGCAGAAAGCTTTTTTGACAGTTACTACAAAAGGCAATTTAATCCACTGAGGTTCCAGAGACTGGAGCCTTAAAACATGTAAGGGAAAGAAAATTGGGTCATCTTGCTATCCTTTAATTGGGTTTCCCATGTACAAGCAGACAGGAGTTGAGAATAATTAATAGCTTTGAAAAATGCTTTTAGAACAATCTACCCAAGTGAGCTGAAGAAATGTTGGCTTTGTCTGGGACATCTATGGAATACTATGATATCTCACTGCCATAAATAGGAGATGTATGTATCCTGGGCTCTAGCATGATCATTAAGGGTGGCAATGAAGAATTAAAAAAGGATGTATTATTTGCTCAGATCTCCTTATTAGTGTTCTATCTTCAGAGATACAGTACCTTGGGTGCTTTATAATGCAAACTTTTACTGTAGCTTTATTCACCACTCAAAGAACTACAAAGCCAGTTTAGCTCTGTTCATAACTGAAACTGGTATCTGTAGAGCTCAAGCAGGTTTATGGAATGCTTTATAAATGTTATTTCCTTCAAGATTCAGAACAATCCTGTGAAGCTGCTAGTACTTATACTATTTCTCTTATTTTACAGAGAAGGAAACTGTGGCTCAGAGAAATTAAGTGACTTGAACAGGACTACACAGTAAATGTCATTGAACCAAGGTTTCTTCTGTCTTCAGGTCTCTTTCAAAGTTATCATGCTTTCTGTTGATCCTTGATCACATTATCACCCATAAGTGTAAGTAGGTGGTATCTACTCTGTTTCTTCATCCCTAGCTCACATTCCTTCAGAGCATTTCATTCTCTGTGTATGTGGAATTAATTGTTACAATATATACTTTTTGTAAACCCCACATAATAACAGCTTTTTAAATTTTATTTATCCTCCATTTTCTCTCCCTTTCCTCTCATCTGGAGCTCATCCAGGCTCTGTGCCTCCCTAATTGTCCTTGAGATCCGTCTCCCCTGAAAGCATGCAGGTCTCAGCCAATTAGCATGTACAACTTATCTATTATATTTGGTATACATACCATGAAATCCCCATGAGAATCCTGTGGGCTTTGATCCCATCCCAGTATGAGTGTTTTCTGATGAATTTTATACTGAACAACCTTTAAAACACCCAGTGGTGTTTATAAGCCATGAAGAAGGTTATTATGATAAGGAAATTAGGTTATTAAGAGATTTGGTGACTAGGATAAAGGATTGGGGAGATGGGAGAAGGCAGATGAAAGCAAAAGTGGGAAGTAGATTAAGTTTGTTTTGGGGGTACCCTGCCTCCTCTTCACAGACCCTTTATTCTGTTTTCTTATACTCTTATAAGTCCTCTCTTTTCCTACTCCTCAAAAACCAATTCCGAGTTTTAGAAAAGTATCTTACAGATTCAGAGTTAAAAGAATGGTAATATTTTTGTATTCTATTTAAATACTTTAGTATTTAATGTTTTTACAAATATTAAATGACAAACGCTAAAGAGTAGGAAGGGATTGTCAATATAGGATATTTGATCTGGAACACAGAATGTATAGAGAACATAGTAGGTCAGAGCTTAGAATCTAAAATGTTAGAAATTGACTGTACTTTAGAATATATGATACAGAATTTCATAGCTGGAAATAATCTTAGAGGTTAACTGTTCCAATCTCTTCATTTTAGAGATATAGAATATAAGACTGAGAGGGAAAATGACTTTTCCAAGTTTTACCTCCTGGTAGCACTAAGAAGTCACATCAGAAAATAAGCTCCTTTAAAGCAGAAATTTTCATTTTTTTGTCTTTGTTCCCTGGTACCTGGCTCAGGATTTGGTACATAGTAGGTATTTAATAAACACTTGTTGGGGCAGCTAGATGGTGCAGTGGATAGAGCACCAGCCCTGAAGTCAGGAGGACCTGAGTTCTAATCTGCCTTCAGACACTTAACACTTTCTAGCTGTGTGACCCTAGGCAAGTCACTTAACCCCAAATTGCCTTAGGAAAAAAAAAGCAAAATAAATAAAGGCTTGTTATTTATGGTTTTGTAACACTATCATCCTTTTACATTTTAGTTTTAATTTTTATCAATCAACAATAGTTATTGGGTATCCTCTATATAGTTATAGGGGATATAAAAAAAAAAAAAAGGAAAAGCATCTGCCTAAAGCTTACATTCAACTGGAAGTGACAACACAAATTTACAAAATTACTTATTTTGTATATAAAATGTATACAATATGAATATAAGTTAATTTGGGGGGAGAAGAAACTACCAACTAGGGGAATCAGAAAAGACTTGACATAGAAAATGAAAGGCACTTGAGATGAACTTTTAAGGAAACTGAAGATTCAAGAGATAGAGCTGAGGAGAAAGTGAAATCCAGTTATGGGGGAGAACCTAAATTTATAAAGAGAAGAGATGGAATGTCATGTGAGAAAGACAGCATGTCTACCATTTTGCCTGGATGGTAGGTTATATAATATAAAATAAATAATGTACAGATGGGGGAAAAGTAGATTAGATACAGGATATGAATGGCTTATTTATTCTGAAATAGTTTCATTTTAAACTATTTATTTTTGAATGGACTTGTGAATTCAGAGGTATATGCAATATTAAAGGATGAAATTCCATATACCAATGCAGATCATTTATCATTTTGTAACTTAGAGAGTTGTTTTAGGTACTAAAAGATTAAATAGCTTAATCTGAATAACATAGCCATTTTATTTCAGAAGCAGGATTTGAATGCTGCTCTTTCTGTCCATATACTACTTTAGAGTTTACTCATAGAGCTTTGAATTGAATGAAAACCTTTTTTTCTTCTATATTTTCATTCAAAAAGCATGACATTTGTGATTTTTTTGAGAAGGAAGGGAAGAAAGAGTTTCCTGGTATCCCTGAAATCACATTTTATTGGCTGTTTACTTGCCTGTATTAAGGTCATTCACAGTTTGGATGTGTCTGTGTTAGTTGAAGAAAGAAAATAGGAATGAGGCAAAGAAGATGCTTTCTCCACACTGTACAGTATAAAGAAACGATGCTCTCTCTAGCTACTTAAAGATCCCAAGGATGTTGAGAAGTCACCACAGCAGCTAGCTCTCAAAGTAGCTAAATTCTGGTTCACTTGGACTATGCCCTGTGGAGTATTGACAGTCTATCTCTGTGAGTTGGTGCTTTATCACAGATGCAATCCTGCTTAATCAACCTGTCCAATTTTGAATTGTCTTGAATGACTTAAGTAGTATTTACATAAGCAAAGAGAAGGGGATTATTGGGACAATTAAGCAGATAATCCTGGTCAGATGTGCTAAGGAGGAAATAGTGGGAGTTTGGGTCTGAATATTATGCAGAGACTATCCAGAGAGGACAGGTTTAATGGCAGAATTCTTTGCTCTTTATTTGATCACACATGTATGGAATATATAATTGCCTTAGAAATTATCTTTCTTAAGTTTCCAAGAGGTAGAGTTGAGGAGAGTAAATTTTAGACATGAGTAGAATTTGAAGTTGTGTAGAGAGAGCATTATTATATTACATAACATTGTATTATGTTATATTATTTATTTTTGATTATTACATTTATTAGCAAGTGTGATAAAATGAATAGAGCACAGAAACTGGAGTCAGGAAGATTTGAGTTTGAATATGACCCCAGACACGTGCTAGCTGTGTGATCCTGGGCAAATTGCTTAATCTGTTTCCCTTAGTTTCCTCATCTATAAAATGGGGATAATAATAGCATTGTCCCCTGTGCCCCATTGTACAGGGATCAAATGAGGTAATATTTCTAAAATTTTTCAAAAACCTAAAAGTGGCATATAAATATGACCATTTATCATCATCATCATCATCATCATCATCATCATCATCATCATCATCATTCTTCATTGGCCAAAGTAGATTATCTCACAGAGGAAGTTTTAAATATGGCCAATTTCACAATTGGTAACAATCTTCATAGTGATCCATACTGTTCATAAAGATGACTGGATGAAGTACTTCTTGGAAGTTAGGCAGATCCTTGGGCAATAGACACACAGGATAGAAGATTAGAGAACTAGAGATGGAAGGGGACTTGATGTCCAACTAGGCTTACTCCCTCATTTTACATATGTAGCTCAGGGACATTAAATGACTTGCTTAATTAGCATGCAGGAAATTTCAGAGGTATGATTTAAACTCAGGATCTTTGATTCCAGTGCACAAAATCCATTATTAGAACTCCCCTTTTGCATCTTTTTTTTTTTTTTTGGCAAGTCAATCAGGGTTAAATGACTTGCCCAAGGTCATACAGCTAGTAAGTCAAGTGTCTGAGGCAATTTGAATTCAGGTCCTTGTGACTCCTAGACTAATGCTTTATCCACTGTGCCATGTAGCTACCCTTAGCCCTTTTGCATTTTGAGAGTGGTGTACCTCTGTTCCATATGTTTAGCTCTTAATAACCTGGGAAAACTTTTATGTCAAAATAAGGTATCAGAGGAGGACTTTCTTCAAGGAATCTATTTAAACATATTTCATAGTTATATCTATATTATAAAACATTTTATAAATGTTATAAAATGATTTGTTTTAGAAAAGAGAGTCAGTGTTCTATAGTAGGTAGAGCACTGACCTTTGAATCAGGAGGAACTAGGTTGAGGTCTCATCTTTAGGTTCAAGCCATTTTCCATTTTGTTTCATTCATCTGGACTCTCCCATACCCTATTCAACTTCATTTTGTATATTTTCTTCCCTGGGCTCCTTAAAGGCAGGTACTATTTTTTCCATATTTCTACTCTGCTTAGTATATAGTACCTAGAGTATGGTGGATTCTTAGTAAATATTTATTGACTGACTTAACAACAAATCAGCCTAAGTAGCTTCCTTCCGGGGGTGGAGCCATGGTGGCGGAGATCAGACAGGAGTCTCTGTAACCTCCTCTAACCTCCCCTCAAACCAACAACATATGAAGCCTCTAGACTGATTCTGAAGCAAAAAAATCCACAATATCTGGAGAACAACACAATTCTAGAAGAAGATACTCTGGAAGAACCTCAAAACAGGTCTGTTTTAATTGGGCAGGGGGGTGGTCTACTGAACCCAGACTGCAGCACAGGGAGACCGGGGCAGGGAGCTGGAGCAGGGAGCTGGAACAGGAGTCGGAACAGGAGTGGGAGCGTTGTGCTTTTCACACACCTGGGAGTCTTCTGCGGGCCTCTTGGAACAATCTGTCCTAATTGTGGGCAGGTGGTTTGGAGGGTCTGCCTTTTGAGGGGGATAGATTGTGAACCACTGAACCCCTGATGAGCATTGGACCTAGCTGCCATTACACAGCACCTTAAAGCAATCAATCAAACAACAGGACTGATCAACACCAGAAATAATTCAATCAGCGGAGCTGCCCAGTACCTGAAACAATTCAATCAGCAGAACCCCCCAGGGTGAACTAAAGAAGAACTGCCCAGCACCTGACATAACTCAATCAGCAGAACTGCCCAGTTCCTGAAATAACTCAATCAGCAGAATTGCCCCAGGGCAAATTAAAGCAGCTGTCCCACCTTTGCCCTAAACAGACCTCACACCTTTAAAAAAAAATGAATAAAAAACCAAAAAGAGGTCTCACCATAGACAACTTTTATGGAGAGAGGGAAGAACAGACCTCAAATCCTGAGGACCCTAAAGGTAAAGCAACTCCAGAAAAAGCCCCAAAGAGAGACATAAATTGGTCTCCATGTCACAAGGCTTTCTTTGAAGATTGCATAAAAAATCTTAAAAGAGAGTTAGAAGAAACATGGGGAAACGAAATGAGATCACTGCAAAATAAAATAGAAAAAATGGAAAAAGAATGCAATAAACAAAAAAATGTAATTGGTCAATTGCAAAAGGAACTAAAAACAGTAACTGAAGAAAATAAGACATTAAAAATTAGAATCGAACAATTGGAAATGAATGACTCATCAAGACTTCTAGAATCAGTCCAACAAAAACAAAAAAATGAAAAGATAGAGAAAAACATGAAATATCTCCTAGGAAAAACAACTGACCTGGAAAATAGATCTAGGAGAGACAATCTAAGGATTATAGGGCTTCCTGAAAGCCATGATGAAAAAAAGAACCTGGACACTATCTTCCAGGAAATCATAAAAGAAAACTGCCCTGATGTTTTAGACCCAGAAGGCAAAATACTCCTTGAAACAATCCACCGATCACCTCCTGAAAGAAACCCCAAAATTAAGTCCCCCAGAAATATTGTGGCTAAATTCCAGAACTATCATACCAAGGAAAAGATATTACAAGAAGCCAGAAAGAAACAATTTAAATATCGGGGAGCTACAATTAGGATCACACAGGACCTAGCAGCTTCTACTTTGAAGGATCGAAGGGCCTGGAATCAGATATTCCGAAGGGCAAAGGAACTTGGATTACAGCCAAGAATAAGTTACCCAGCTAGAATGAGCATTATCTTCCAGGGAAGAAGATGGTCATTCAATGATATAGGAGAATTTCACCTATTTCTACTGAAAAGACCAGAACTGAACAACAAATCAGCCTAAGTAGAAGAAACACCACAACTCCCTAGATAAAATTATAAGTCTGACATACACCACACACACACACACACACACACACAAACAAATATAGACATAAGTTATATAAAGATCCATGCATATTATTTTTCAAAACAATATTTTTATAATTATAAATGATTTTATTAAGTGTTGTAATATATGGGTCAGTGCATATAAGATCCAATTTCTACAATGAATAAATTTGGGGATTTATAGCCTGACAGAGTAGAGAAAAGTGTTTTTTAGAGAGATTTAAATAGAAAAATGGCCCTAGGCTGGACTCTGTAAACAAGAGCAGAAGAGATAGGAAGATGATTAACAAAGCTGTAAAAACAGAATGAGTTTTCAGCCCAGATCTTTTAGCTGCAGTAATAAAATCAAATTCAGTTTTATTAAAATTATGCTTTGAACACTGTTAACTACATGCAAACTCTCTTGTTCTCAGTTGCCTTATCTGGAAAATGGGGTTAATAATAGTTGCACTACTTGTGCCACAGGATCATCATTAGGACTAAATGAGCAAGAATATTTCAACTGCTTTGTAAAATTCTATATACTTGCCAGTCAATATTATTGTTTCATTTATTAAATGAAACTAGTATACTGATGCAGTTTTGATATCCTGCCAAATCTGGAAAATGAGATTCTATTTTTATAGACAGAACCTAAATTACGTCCTGGAAACAGGATTCATTTCTCATGGTACAATTTTCTATTTCCCTTCTATATCCCATTTGGGACTTAGAATAATGGAAGGTGTCCTTTAAAAAATATCACATGTCAAGCTGTACTTCTTTCCAGCTTAACAAACTTGGATTTGCTTTATTGCTAGAAAGACCCTCACAAGTCATCTAGTTCAATCTACTAATTTTATAGATGGATAATTGAAGTCCAAGAGAGATGATGTATTGAAAGTTCACAAAGAAAGTAAGTGATCTTCGTCACTTGACTCCTAATCTATGATCTTACCTCTACCTAATCTCCATAGTACCCTTAATTCAGTGAACTTAAAATCATGTCTAGAAAATTTGTCTGATTGGTTTTGACAGGGGGAGGAAATAAGCCTTTTTAAAAACATCTATTTTATGTCCTGCACCGTGCTAAGCACTTTACAAATATTACATGATTTGATCTTCAAACAACTCTGGAAGGTAGGTGT
Source organism: Myrmecobius fasciatus (assembly GCA_023553655.1). Taxonomy (NCBI): domain Eukaryota; kingdom Metazoa; phylum Chordata; class Mammalia; order Dasyuromorphia; family Myrmecobiidae; genus Myrmecobius; species Myrmecobius fasciatus. The sequence continues at coordinate 115,690 of JAJPUD010006053.1, read as the reverse complement.
CATTATTATTCCTAATATCCCTAAACTAAGGCAGGCTTAGGTCTGGCTGCTACATGGCTAGTAAATGTCTGAGACCAGATTTGAACTTAGATATACCTGCCACCAGGCCCAGAGTTCTAGACATTGCATCATCTAGTTGGGATAGGAGTAATTTCAAAATGTTCTAACACTGAAGAATAGTTCGGACAAAAGTAGGCAGAATCAGTCAAAACTGTCAAAGAAAAGCTGAAGGTGAGAGGTAAAACTATCAACTAATATGGAGACTGGCAAAGAAATTGGGACTGAACAAGATTGCCAGTGAGTTGATATAGGTCAATTGAGAATAGGTCATTTATGTGGCCTACTAGGATTGGGATGATACCACAGAAGACTCAATTTTTTTAGCTGTTGTTTTAACCAGGAAGTTTTGGTCAAATGAAGGAGATAAAAGTAGGTGCTTTAAAAATGCTTGCTTTCTCCTCTTCTCAAAGCTGTTTGGCTCTTAATAACCCAGCAAAACTTTTATGCCAAAATAAGGCATCAGAAGAGGACTTTCTTCAAGAAATCTATTTAAACATATTTCATAGTTATATCTTTATATTATAAAACATTTTATAAATATAAAATTATAGATATTATAAAATTATTTATTTTGGAAAAGAGAGTCAGTTTTCCATAGTAGATAGAGCACTGACTTCGGAATCAGGAGGACCCAGATTGAGGTCTTGTCTTTAGGTTCAAGTCATATTTAGGTTCAGATCAAATTCTCTGGACGTGACTTTAATTCCTTGAAGAAGTAGTACTATAAAGCTGAGTTAGAGGCAAGAGCACTAGACTAGGAGTCAGATGACTAGGAGTGTTAGGACTTAGGATCAACTCAAAATATAACCAGATAGAATAACCAAGACAAATTTTAGCATTAGAATGAGTATGGATTGTCCTTGCTTACTTGAATCAGAGTTTTCAGTATTGGTAATTGGGTAAATCTCTGGGATTTGTGAGGGTAAGAAGGGAAATCTCTTTGTCAGCCTCAAGTAATAGGTTGCAAGATAGGAGAGTAAGCATAAATGGAAAAGCCGTGGCAGTTAATTCCATGGCAAACCAAATGGGAAACAGATTGTTGGAACATGTTATTAGATAAGTTAGCATCAGATCACATGGCAAAAATATAAGCAATGCAAAGGAAGGAGCTGACTACTTGTTTGGCAATTTCATTCTCCATAATTTTCATTATTTAATTTTAGATAATTGCTTTCTTTACCATTCAATGATGCTAAAACCAACTGTTGTAGTCAGAGACACATTCTACCCACCTTTCTCCTAATTCAGTTGCCTCCACTGAACCTTCATCTTGGGTTATTTGCTTTTATTTACTTTTTTTAGGCAAATAATTCTAGTACAGATGAAAGGAAAAGCAGAAATGGGGACAGCCTGACCCAAATGTTACAATAAAATTAAACAGGAACTGCAAAAAGTAAATTAGGTAAAATAAAACTGATCATGAGGTATATCTCATTCTGTCTGACATCTTAAAGCAGCCAGGGCTTGGTGGTCCCATATTCTGCTAGGAGAAGTGAAAAATACAAGTATGAAATGAGAGGGAAAGGAAATGGGGTGCAGAGGCAGGAAGCAACAATAGGGAGAACAAACAACATCAGCCTCAAATATCAAGACTGCTAGAGACTCAGGGTTTTTGAGAAGTGTGCCTGAGAAAATTGGAATGGGTTTTAGACTGTAATACCAAAGGAACAACTACTGCTGACCCCAGGATCTCGAGTCATCAGTGCCCAAGATCTCAGGCAGTTCTGCAGCACAACCACATGCTGAACACTTCACCAGGGACACACACAAACCACAGAACAACATAATCAGACATACAAGGAACACTGTCTAGAAACACTAGATCTCCCTGCTTTGTGCCCTATTCACCTCGAGCTGCCTTGCTCTGTCTTGAGGAAATCTCACCTGGCTATCTTTTCCTTTCTCCTGTCAAGATAATGAGGCATCTAGCCACAGGATAAAGGCCAATTTAGTGACACCAGCCTGGTGAATCTGGCCCTCTCTGCAAACAGACTCAGAACAGGAGTGTTGTGCCCACCTTATAAAACAGCAGCTGCTGGTTTACTCTTTTATATAACTCATCTGCCTGGCCCCTCTGACTGTGATAACAAAGAAAACCAAATAGACGATTTCTGCTGTAAAAAAATTAGTTAAATGTATAGCATGTTGGATTGCTTGTCATCTAGGAGAGAGAGTGAGGGGAAGGAGGGGGAAATTTGGAACACTAGACTATGTAAGGGTCAATGTTGAAAAATTATCCATGCACATATTTTGAAAATAAGAAAGCTTTCAAAAAAAGAAAAACAAAGTTTAGTTAAGTTGTTCGTGCTACAGGGAAGTGGGGGTGCTGGAAGTTGCTGGTCTTCCCTCTCAGGTTGATTCAATGTCTCTATATTGGGCATTTTCCCATACCTTCTTGACTTTATAGTATTTCTGTTCACCTATTTTTATAATTGTTTTGTCTAATTTCCCCCCTTTCTTCTCAGGTATGATGGGAGAACCAGCATGGTGTGGTCTAAAAAAAATACAGATTAGGAGTCAATCGAGATTTTATTGTCACCTCTGCTGCTATGAAATCACTTTAGCATATCATTAGGCAAATCACTCCCCCTTTTTAAACTTGGTTTTCTTCATCTATAGGATAAGGTTCTTGGACTAGCCCTCCCCCTTGCAACTTTGACTTTCTATGATTTTATGATGGGTGACCTTTTCAAAACCACCTCCCAGATTCTGTTTTTACTAATACTGACTTAGAACTGTTCTGCCACAGTTCACAGTCTTTGTGACCATGTTCTTTTCCATTTTTTTAAGAACTTGTTTCTCCTCTAGTTTGGAGAGAGCCCCATTGACTGTATTGTATCTTTCATCATAAGACCATGGAAATGTGTATATCTTTAGTGATGCTTTATTGGCTTTTGGGTTATATTTGGTTTCTTTGGGTGTTTTTGTGATTTCTCACATTAATTACTGAAAGATATTAAATTCTCTTTCTCTAAGGAAAGTATTAGCTAAAATTATAATGATTGAAATTTTTTGCTTATAAATTTGAAGTTCTCATGCATTGCAAGAAACCTGAGGCTTATAGAATCACAGGAAAGAAATCTACCCTTTTATTTGGCCAAAAGCTGGGCCTTTCTAATGATATAATGAACTCTCCATCACCATTATGCTATGGTGATCCCTTTCTATGAGAGCTATTGTTCCTCTCTACTCAATCCTACCATTCTGTCCTTTATTCCAAGCTTCTAACAGTTGTGTAAACTGTTTTTTTTTCTAAGCCTTGAATCTCACGCTGAGACACTTTTCTAGCAACAATTCAGTTTGTCTATTGTCATTACATATGCTAACCTAACACCTCATGATGACTGCTTACTTCCAAGTTTTTCAGGATTACTTAATGATGAAAAGTTTATGTGTAAGATTCACTATTATCTGTTCCTAATTGTAGTTTCTAATTAATTTTTGGTTTAGTTGTCTTGACAAATTTTAGCTCTTTATAATTATTGCATTGTTATGTTTGCTGGTATCTGTTTAAAAGTGCAAAAATAATTATTTGAAATACAGCTTTAATATAGTCAGAGTCTTAGTAGACAGTGTGGTATAATGAGAGCCAGCATTAGGATAGGAAAGCTGTAGATTCAAGACCTGTCTTTGATTTATACTTCCTGCATGACCAAAATCATTTAGCCTCACAGTGACACACAACTCTAAGTCTATAAATTGTAGAGATTGTGCCTACCTGCATTTTTAGAGGGAATTTCCCCCAAATGATGGAATTATAAGTTTTACTAAAAATATATCCTAAACAAAAAATTCTGCACTGCAAATTACTGATTGACTATGTAGGAAAACTGCCTATGGTCTCTTCTATTCTCTAATATCTGTTGAGCAGGAACCATACTTTTTTTTTTTTACATGTATTCTTTCTTTAATCAGAAGACACCACTGTAATCATAGAGGAGCACATTGCAACACAGCAAGTTTCTTAGTACTGAGCTCAGCACACTGAGCTAACCTTAACCAGAAGAGTTCAGCACAAATGTGTCACTTAAAAAGGAACCATCTTCTTGCAATCTTCTTGCAAAGATACTGGAGTTGTTTGCTATTTTCTTCTCCAACTCATTTTACAGATGAGCAAATTGAGGCAAACAGGAGTAAATGACCTTCCCAGGGTTACATAGCTAATATATTAGACAGGCATTTATTAAATACTAACTATGTACTAATAACTGTACCTTTTCTGCCAAAACCAAAGATTTATCAAGTAGAATACTGTACTAGATGCTGAGAGAAATACATAATTCCTAACTTCATGGAAGGATATAGTTTCATCTTTATTGGAAATTGTGTATGTATCACATCCTCTTCTGGATTGTAGTGAGCAGATTTTACTTATCTTTTCATAATGCCTTATTATTTTTTGTTTGTTTTTGTTTTGCTTTTTTGCTGAGGAAATTGGGGTTAAGTGACTTGCCCAGGGTCACACAGCTAGGGAATGTTAAGTGTCTGAGACCAGATTCGAACTCAGGTCCTCCTGACTTCAGGGCTGGTGCTCTATCCACTGCGCTACCTAACTGCCCCATAATGCCTTATTCTTAGAGAAAACTTAACAAATATTTGCTGAATGAAATGGCACTCCTTTGACAAGGAACTCACAATCACAGAGGATATTAAATGGAAGCAAAGCACTTTGTAAACCTTGTAGTGCTGTATAAATATCAGGGAGCATTATTGAGACATACTCTTGAGGAATTTGTGGTTTAGAAATGTATGTCTTTGGGGTTAGAGATAGCTAAGTGGCACAGTGGATAATCGTACTGGGTTGGAGTCAGGAAGAGGTGAGTTCAAATTTGGCCTCATTCAGTGTGTGACCATGGGCAAGTCCCCTATTTGCTTCAGTTTCCTCATCTGTAAAAATGAGCTGGAGAAGGAAATAGCTAACTCCTCAAAAGAGTTGGGTACAGTTGAAAATACTGAATAACAACTTTTTCTTTTGGAATGAACTGAAGGCCTTCCAGTTAGCTTCCTCTTCCTCTTCACCACTATCTGTTGCTTAGCAATGGTAATCCTTGCTTTTGTGATTTTTTTTTCATAATTTTGCTTATTTATCTTGTTACACAGTCCTGTAAAAGAGAGCATCAAGACTAAATCTCACACTAAGATGAAGCGTGTGAAAAAATGCCAACTAGAATAGCAATAATCAAAATATTTTTTAAAAGCTATGATGTGATGATGAAAAAGAAAAAAAAAGGTTTATTGGGAACAGGGTGAAATCATGACAAAAAGATGATTCAGAAAAGTTAGATGACTAGCTTATTTTTCTGACGGTTGAGTAAAATACATGTTACCTCACTTCCTACTCATTAAACTTTAATGACTTTCTATAACCTCCAGGAACAAATACAAAATGCTCTGTTTGGCATTCAAAACCTTTAAAATCTACCTTTTTAGTCTTCTTACGTCTTATTCCTTGCTTCATATGCTATAATTTAGTAATATTAGTCTCTTGGTTGTTTCACAAAGAGGACAATCCCTTTCTAGGTTTTGAGTATTTTTTCTAGGCTTCTCAGAAGCCTGGAATGCTTTCCCTCCTTATCACCTATTCCCTCCTTATCATCTATTGGCTTTCCTGTATTTCTTTAAGACCCAAGTAAAAGTTCAGAAAGCCTTTCTTGACCCCTTTTAATTCTAATGCCTTCCCTCTGTTGATTCCTTTTTTTCCTGTTTGTATGTATTTGTTGTCTTCCAAGCTCCTTAAGGCCATGAACTACCTTTTGTCTCTTTCTATATCCCCAGTACTCAGCATAGTGCTGAGTAAATGGCAAATGTTCAATAAATATTGATTCATTAATTTACCAAGGAAAATGTTCTTTGCATTGGGAATTAAAAAATGGTTGAGAAAATTAAAACTCCAAATAATTAGATATTGAGAAGACAATATCTCAAGTTAGTCTCAAAGTATTAAAGTCACCTGGCTTGTTTAATCATAATAACTTGATTATATAATTGTTGAACCATCATTGGTAAACTTTGAAAATTCAATTGAGAAATTTCTGGGTCATGTGACTAAAAAGATGAGGGACTAGGATTTTTCTAATCCTCATGAATTCTCAAACCTCTCCGAAACAGGAATTTTACACTAGAGATAAAGCAATTTTAGCTAGTCCATAGTGAAGAACATAGAAAACTCCAAATAAAATAAAAATCCAATGAAGAATCTCTAATGATTAATGCTGACTCAACACCTCCTCCCACACTGCCCATACTGCTCCAAGCAACAGAGTTGCACAAGCTAACTCAGATACTTCAAAGAGAACATAACTACAGCTATTATCTTTATCTCTCCATGCACTCCTCCTACTCCCAGTGCATGGAAATTTGTCCATGTTGCAATTGTAATATGATAATACTGTATGCTAAAAGATAGCTCAGACAGAAAGTGGAAGAAAGGGGGTAAGACACACAGGCAAGCCACACCATCAAGCCTCAGAAAGAGAGCTCAATGTCAACATGGGGTCAATTCTGTCCCACTAAAAGTCAATTGGGGTAGAAATCAAGTCTGATAAACTGAGAATTGTTATATAATGGGAGAATCTCAGATGTTTTAAAATCTAGATGCTAGGGAAATCATCATGAAAGGCAAGGGAGTCAGAAAGTGAGCAATAAGGAAAAATAAGGAGAGAAAAACACTGAAATTACCAAAAATCTCAGAAGAAAACTTAATTAAAGACCTTGAACATAACTAATAGGGAAAATATTAACAGCAGAAGGAAAGTGGCCTTCAGATCACTTATGTGAGTATAGACATTTATGAACAAACAAAAATATTAATCAATAGTAATGAGATTAAGGACCATTTGGATTTCCAAGAGTATATGAAGCCGTTAACAGGTTGTCCTTGAATAGTGTAGAAGAGTTGTGAAAGCTGAATTTGTAAACTACATAATTGGCAAAGAGAAAAATTAGAATCCAAGGGCTCACCAAAGAAACAAAAGAAAAGATAACTCTTTGGTTATGCAAATACAGGAAAGTAAAGGACAATCTGGAAGAACAGAATCAAAAAGCAATAACTTTAAAAGAAAGATTAATCTCCACATAAACAAAATATATTAATTTCAAAGACAAGATGCAGAGACAATATAAGGATTATAAGTCTCTCAAGAATGTGATAAGTAAAACAAACAAACAACTCCCTAAAGCAAAAAAGAAACTTGAACACCATAATTCAAGAAATAATATAAGAAAACTCCCTGGAACACCTGAACACAGAAAAAATATAAATTGAAAGAATCTGAAGACTGTCTCCTGGAAAAAAAAAAAACAACAACAAAAACCAAACAAAAGCATTTAAGCAGTAATATTAGGGAAACTGAGGTGAGTGTAGACTGATTTAATTTTAAAGTGGAGAGTTTAATAAGCTAGCTGACCCATAGCTGGGACTATGATCCAAAGTACTCTGTGCAAAGTGAGTTGTGAAGTGAGCTTATATAGGATTGTAACTAGGAAAGCAAGCAGGTGATAACAGAAACAAAAATAATGCAGTTAGGGGGACAGCTAAGTGGCGCAGTAGATAGAGCACCAGCCCTGAAGTCAGGAGGACCTGAGTTCAAATCTGGTTTCAGACACTTAGCATTCCCTACCTGTGTGACCCTGGGCAAATCACTTAACCTCAATTGCCTCAGCTAAAAGTAAAAAAAAAAAAAAAAAAGAATGCAGTTAGGTAATTTCCTTATTTATCATCAGGCAGCTATTATACACAAAATATGGTTTTCATAGCCTGAAGTAATAACAGGATGCATACAATAGTGGAAATGGGTTTAAGGGGACTTTCCTGGGTCAATAAACAATGACTGATCTTATCTAGGAAAACACCTTGCAGGTGTGATAAACCAAACCCACAGAAAAACAGGAATGGGAAGGGGCATTCTTTTGATTATACTTGTCATTTTGATCTATGGTGTGAGAAGGCCAAGTTCTGGTTCTTATGAGAAACCAACAGGGTTTGGTTTTTTTTTTTTTTTTTAGGTTCAACAAAGTAAAAACATTCCTAGGTTTCAAACTCCAAGACACCTATTGGTAAAATTTAAAAATTCCACTGAAAAACAACAGATTCTCCAAACAAAGAGGAGAAAGACTTTCAACTATAAATAAAGGAAATTCAAATAACACAGGACTATTCTGCACCCACCAAAACCCAAAGGAGAGGATGAAATAATGTGATCCAAAGAGAAATGGAATTCAAAATGGAGCTCAAGATGATCTACTCTGCCAGTCTGAGTCTAGCAATAAATGAAAAAAAAGCAATGAAAAACACCTCAAAGTTCAATAAAAATGAAATTTGATATATTCCTGAGGTGGTAGTGTGAGAGATTTGCTTTTTCAATACCCCAGACAAAAGAAATAGAAGAAGTTTAACAACTATTTCAACTAAGGGCAACAACTACAACAAAAAAATAACAGAGAAACTATTGAGTTGTTTCTTTTTAAATAAACACAAATGACAAGGGTGACAGCAGAAATCAAATAGAAACAGGTTTGAAATCTCATTGATCTAACCTCACAACATCCAGCCTATAGGTGAATAGTATGTATGTGTATGTATGACTCAATTAAACACAATGAGAGAACACAAAGTAAGGTAAAGAAGATGGAGGAGGATATGCAATGTATGCTAATCAAGAAACAATGAAGGGAAAATAACTCCTGCATTTTTTTTTAAGGTAGAGGAGAACTTATAAAAGAATGGTTAAAGGGGCAAAGATAAGATCAAAAGAGGGTTAGAAGATGACATCTTGTTTCAGTGGTGGGAGAAGATAAATGCTTCTGGAGGAGAAAATTATATTCCATAAAGGGAAGTGAGGCCCTTATAATTAGTATGATCTGCAGGAATTTAGTACTTAGATTAGGCATGCTACTTTAGGAAAAGGGACATCTAGGAGAATAGCAAACTATGAAACTAAGGAAAAGATTTTGAGGTTAAGGACAAAAATGAACAAGTTGGGGCAAAAGTCAGTAATCAACTGTGCCATAAGGGATATAGAGAAATTCCTACCTTGTTATCATTTGCAAGAATGAGTATTTCTTCATAGAAAACCACAATAGAAAAAAAGGGGATTGTGGTCAAGATATGCAAGGTAATAATAACATTGTTTAGGAAGAGCAATCAAAGATAGGTAATTTAGAAATTCAGATTCTATGAGAAACACAAATACTAAAAAGAAGGACTAAGTCACCATAAATGTCACGAATTAAAAAATAAAAATAAAGAATAATGAGATTGGAGAAAAAAATCAATTTTAGAAAAAGGTGCAGCAGTAAAGTTAAGGAACAAACTAATGAACAAAACAGGTTAAGGAAGGGAGAGTTTGCTTGATACTTGATTGAAGAAAAAAAGAAGGAAAGAATTACATAAATAGATAAAAGTCAGAAATTAAAATAAATAAGCAAAGCTTCAGAACTAGGTAAAAGGGTTACAAAAAGGAGAAGGGAAACTTCAGGGTGCAGAAGTCAGCTGGTGGGAATAAGGTTGCCTTAAAATAGATTAAGTTAAATTAACTGAAGAGATATAGTATTTAAAAGTAAGAAGGAAAATTAAAAAAAATGGCTGCCATAAACATCTTTGCACATATGTGGATCCCTTTCCCTCCTTTAAGCTCTCTTTTGGGATATAAACCCAGTACAAACACTTCTGGGTCAAAGGGTATGCACAGTTTGATAGCGTAGTAGTTTGATAGTGTAGTTCCAAATTGCTTCCAAAATGGTTGGATCCATTCACAGTTCCACTAACAATGTATCAGTGTCCCAGTTTTCCCACATCTTCTCCAACAATTGTCATTATCTTTTCCTGTCATTTTAGCCAATCTGAGAGATGTGTAGTGGTATCTCAGAGTTGCCTTAATTTGCACTTCTCTGATCAATAGTGATTTGGAGCACCTTTTCATATGACTAGAAATAGTTTTAATTTCTTCATTTGAAAATTGTCTGTTCATATCCTTTGACCATTTATTGATTGGAGAGATTAAATTCTTACAAATTTGAGTCAATTCTCTAATATTTTAGGAATGAGGCCTTTACCAAAACCCTTAAATGTAAAGCTGATTTCCCAATTTATTGCTTTTCATCTGATCTTGTCTGCATTAGTTTTGTTTGTACAATTTTTTTTAACTTAACGTAATCAAAATTATTTATCTGGTGTTCAATTACGAGTTCCAATTCTTTTTTGGACACAAATTCCTTCCTTCTCTACAAATCTGAGAGGTAAACTATCCTGTGTTCCTCTAATTTGCTTATAATATCATTCTTTTTCTAGTGGCTAGAAATTGGAAACTGAATGGATGTCCAGCAATTGGAGGATGGCTAAATAAATTATTGTATATGAATGTTATGGAATATTATTGTTCTGTAAGAAATGACCAGTGGGATGATTTCAAAGAGGCCTGGAGAGACTTGCATGAACTGATGCTGAGTAAAATGAGCAGAACCATGAGATCATTATACAAGGCAACATCAAGACTATGTGATGATCAATTCTGATGGATGTGGCTCTCTTCAACAATGAGATGATCCAAACCAGTTCTAATTGTTCAGTGATGAAGAGAGCCATTTACAGCCAGAGAGAGAACTGTGGACCACAACATAACATTTTGTCTCTTTCTGTTGTTTGCTTGCATTTTGTTTTCTTTCTCAGTTTTTTTTCTGTTTTTGATCCAATTTTTCTTATGTAGCAAGATAACTGTATAACTATGTATACATATATTGCATTTAGCCTATATTGTAACATATTTAACATGTATTGGACTGCATGCCATCTAGGGGAAGGGGTGGGGGGAAGAAGCGCAAAATTTGGAACAGAAGGTTTTACAGAGGTCAATATAGAAAAATTGCCCATATGTGTGTTTTGTGAATAAAAAGTTTTAATAATAAAAAAGAAGGAAAATAAATCCTGATTTAGGGGAAAACATTATTAGAGATAGGTAATTTGATTGCTATAGCATTAAAAGTATAAGTTAACTTTAAATAGTGTTACATTTTATTATATTGTCATGGTCCAGCCATGAGCAATAAATATTTTTCTGGCTGTTTAAGCTATTCTTTCTTTCTTCTTTAAGGAACACTATGTGACTGAATCTATATGAATTTTGTGTGCTTTATTAGGTTGATCCTTGGGTACTTTAAGCATTTTGTTGTTATTTAAAGTGAGATTTCCCTTTCTATTATTCTTCTTGGATTTTCTATTGTTTATTTTGTATCTTGAAACTTCATTGAAGCTATGGATTGTCTTAATTAGCATTTTTATTTTTGAAGATTTTTCAAGAATACCATCATATCATCAGCAAATAGGGATGGCTTTATTTTTTCTTTGCCTCTCTTTATGCTTTCAATTTCTTTCTCTTTTCTTATTGCTGTTGCTAGTAGTTCTAGTAGTAAAACAATTAATACTGGGAGTGGGCATCTTTCTTTTCAATATTTATTGGAAAAAGGTTCTAGTGTATCTTTATTGCATATTATATTTGCTTTGTATGTTATATAGATGCTATTTTTGATATTAAAAATATCCTTCCATGTCTATACTTTTTTTTAATAGCAGAAATCTTTATTGTGTTTTGTGAAAGGTGTTTTATGCACCTATTAAAATAATCATACATTTTTGATGTATTATTTTTTAAAAATATAATTACTTATGCTGATGGTTTTCCTATGTTGGACCATCCTTTAATTCTGTATAAATCTAACTTAATCATAATGAATTTGATCACAATGATTTCTTGAGTAAGTTGCTGCAGTCTGTGACAGAATTTTGTTTAAATTTTTTTGAGTCAATATTTATTAATTATATTGCCCTATAGTTTTCCTTCTGTGTTTTATCTTTCTCTGGTTTAGATATTATGATTATATTTGCCTTATACTAGGATTCTGGAAATATTAATCTTTTTAACAATCTTAATTGTTGAAAAATGAGCTTTTATATAGTACTTAAAATGTTCTAGGCCCTGTATTAAGTGCTTTAAAATATTATGTCTTGATTCTCACAAAGATTCTGCAAAATACAATTATTATTCCTATTTTATAGTTGAGGAAACTGAGATTAAATAACTTGTTCAGGATCACAGTTAGTACATGTCTCAGGCTGCATTTGAACTCAGGTCTAGCACTATATCCCCTGTACCACTTAGCTGTATTTTATAATCTAAAAACCAATCAGGTACCTATCACATGGATAAGATATAAATTCCATTTATTTCAACAATTCAAATATTTATTTATTTAATTATAAAGAAAAAATATTGAAAAAAATTACTTTATGGTATTGGTCTCTTCTGCTTCTACAATGCTAGAAGAGAAGCACTGGTTACTTTTACAACTCTGAAATAGCCTTCATGAATATCACAGAAAGTATCACCCTTATGACCAAAACCAGCCACTAAAACATCATCATTTTCATCAATGAAATTCAAAGAGCCATAATTAGGAAGAAAGACTGCAGTTCTCTTATTGTTTTTGATTAGATGAATTCACATGCTTCCACATCTACTTACTCTAGGACAATGATTCCTATAGCCAAGGGAACCTATTCTGTTCCAGACAGTATGCTAAATAACAAAAACAAAAGTTCCTCCCTGCAGTGAGCTTATTTTATTAAATGCCCATATACAGTGTCCCAGGCATTCCATCATGCTGAAACTCTCCATAGACCTGGCTTTAAGACCACTATTATCTAAGTAACTAAACAAATCAGTCATGAGCAATGATCTCTGTTAAAATGACTTTCAGTCCCTTTCCCAACCACTCTCTGATTCTGTCCTCCCATATGTTCCCATTTGGGCATGCAAAGAACATTGGTTTCCATGTACTACTCAATTAGCACAATCTCTAACTACCCAATTTGCATGTGAAAATGCTGTTTGCATGAGTAAATTTGGAATTTTGTGAACACAAATGATTTACTTGCACAAAATTGCATGTAAAATTTTCTGGTTTGAAAACTTTAATATTTAAAGTTGATGGTTTTAAACAGTCATTACAGACAGAAAAGCAACCTAATGGCAGTCCTTTCTTTTTCAGTGTGCAGTCTTATTCTATGCCTTCAAATCCTATCTGCTCATCTTCCCTGCCTCTGGTGAATCAGCTCAGGAGAAGCTAAGGGGGGCTATGGGAGAAGGAGCAGGACTGACACTCTGCCTCATTTCCCATTGACAGCTGAGCTCTCAACTCAGAGCCTTTGCAACCAACAATGATGTGCAAATCAAGATCTTGTATGGATTTTCAAATCCCAGGTGTAGCTTATGGCAAAGGCATTTAGAAAACAAAACTATCTTTTGACTTGAAAACTGATTAAGTATGATATGCCCTTCAGTGAGAGGATAAGCATGGAGAATTGTGATGTGTGCTTTGCCTAACTGCTTCTCAGTTGGCAGCCTCAGGTCTTTAAAAAAAATCCCAAAGAGGAACTAGGTTCTTACTCTACTGCTATAATGCTAACCTTTAATAAATATCATGGCACCAGAGCTGGAAACTGCCTAGAAATGGACATTTCCATTTGAGATTGATGGGCACTTCTACTGTTCTTAAAAGCTATCAGTGAAAGAAATCTCATTATCCCAATTCGTAACCTGTGTCAGCATTTAAAATCCCTTATGGTCAATTAGTGATGACTAGTAAGAATAGCTCTCACTTTTATTGGTAATGATTTCAGGTTACAAAGTATTTTTCTCAGCACCATCTTGTAGTTAGTGAATCATAGTGTTAGAACTGGGAGTGACTAGAGATTTTCTAGCCTAATCCTCATACTTTACAAATTAGGAAATTGAAGTGTGGAGTAGTGACTTGCTTATGATGATCTGAATAGTCTGTAGTATATCCAGAATTTGAAGGCAGGTCTTTCAACTCCAATCCAATGTTCTTTCCATTGTGTCTATTTTCCAGGTGTGTAAGTGGGCATGCTCAGCTCAGCAAGAAATATAGGTACTCCAGGGCATTGACACAGATAAACCAATTAACAGAGGCTGTGAGTTAGTGTAAAAACCAGCATGATGTAGTGGAAAGAATCTTGCAATTGGAAGAAGTTCTGGGTTCTATACCTGTCTTGGATATGTTTTAATTGTGTGACTACAGGAAAGGCACTTCACTTCTCAGTGCCCCCACATAGTCATCCAAGACAACAATGATGAAATCACAAGTCTGGACTGAATATTTATTCTTCACTCCCAACCACCTTTTGCTTCAATAGCATCAATCAACAATAGCAACCAACAACAGCCAATAGGTACCACTATCATCACCACCACCACCAAAAACAATATCAGTAGCAGCAGCAACTACAAGACAGCATAGAATTAAATGGAAATCTATAGATTCTAAATGAAGAATTTATTTTGAGTGAGAGAGAAGACTGTTAGAATTGCAAAGGTTGGGGAAAAAACTCATTAAGGAGGTGAGGCTCAAGCTGGATTTATAGGATTGATGGAAATGAGAAAGTAGGGGAAGGAGAGACATGAAGGTGGGAATGGATCTCATTTGTCAGTAGTAAAAGGAGAAGGAATCATGTTGTGGCTTTGGGTTAAGTGACAAATCATTCTACACATACTTTTATTTATCAGTTCTTTGGATGCAAATAGAAATAGCATCTTATTCTTACATAGATACTTTGTAGTTAATTTGAGTATTTATAAAAGTCAAAATGAGTTCATTCAATTTATCAGAAATCCCATCTACTCTTTGGGTCAGTCACAAGGAACTGGAACTTAAACTCAGTGCCAAGGCTTTCATTCCTCCAACTTCCTCTGCTTTTTCAGTCTCATTTCTTTCCCAAAACAGAAATTTTGAGAAATAATGATCTTATCTATCAATCTCAAAGATTTGTCCTACTGGATCTATATTTTTTTCTCCCATTTAATGCAAACTTAAATTTACATCTCCAAGTTTCCTAACTTGTCTTTGTATGTTATCTCTTTTGATTCTTGTAACATCCCTGTGGGATAGGTTGTATGCACAACATAGTTCCCATTTTGCAAACTAAGAAAATGAAGTTATTTATTCAAAGTTGCTTGGATAGTGTTAAAGGAAGGATGCTAATCCAAGTCTTCTGACTTAATTTCTGGTGATCCTTTCCACTCCATTGTGAGGACTGCTGCTTCTTTTACCATCTTTGTTTCTAGTTACTGTCTCGATACTTTTTTTGTGTCTGGGCTTAAAGTCAGAAAACTGAAGTTTGACTCTTGTACATCCTGAAAAAAGATGTACAAGAAAAAGTGGTTGTATCACTTTTGGAAAGTTTCAATGTTCCTTTACCTTGATTTATAAAATGGGATTAAAAACTAATTTCTCCATTTCCCTTGTCACCACTGAGAAAGAGGGCTTTGCCTTTGAGATGACTTCCTATTTGGATTATGTATATCTTGAATATAATGTGAACTCCTCAAAGGCAGAAGCTTTTCTTTTTTTCTCCAGAGCTTGACACAGAGTTGGTGCTTAATTAATGTTTATTGATTGACTTCCTATTTTCACATGTGACCAAAGTACTATGTAAACCTCAATGATCAATAGATTGCATAATCACAGAATCAAAACTTTTGAGCTAGAAAAAATCTTAGAAAGCTTTTGATACAACTCCTTCATTTTACAGATTAAAAAAACCCCAAAACAAACCCAAAGTCCTGGAATAATTTTCTTAATATCACACACATGAAATAAATGGTGGAGTTGGGATTCAAACTTAGGTTCTTTTCACTCTAAACTAAGTGTTCCTGCTACTGTAAGCTGTTATTATTAGTTTTTTTTACACCCTTCATATCCAATCCAATAATCATTTTTGTGATAATAAAGAATTGGAAAATAAGGGAAGAGGATGCCCATCAATTGAAGAATGACTGAACAACCTAGTAGTCCATGAATGTGATAGTAAGATTTAATAAAGCAGATGGTTTCAGAAAAATCTCAGAGGACCTATATGAACTGACAGAAAATGAAGTAAGCAGAACCAGAAGAACAATCTATATTATAAAGATAGTCAATGTTGAAGACTTAGCAACTCTAATCAACATAAAAACCAGCCATGATTCCAAAGAATTTATTATGAAATATGCTATTCACCTCTAGATAGAAAACTGATAGATTAAGAATGAAAATGAAGTATATTTTCTTCTAAAATATTTTAATAATAGCTTTTTATTTTCAAAATACATTCAGAGATAATTTTTAACATTCATCCTTCCTTACAAAACCTTGTTCCAACTTTTTCTCCTTCTCTTTCCCCCATCCCCTCCCCATGACAGCAAGTAATCCAATATAGATTAAACATGTGCAATTCTTTTAAACATATTTCCATATTTATCATGCTGCACAAGAAAAATAATATCAAAAAGGAAAAAAGTAAGAAAAAACAAGCAAGGAGCAATGAAAAAGTTGAAAATACTATTTTGTGATCCTCATTCAGTCCCCATAGTTCTTTTTCTGTATGCAGAGGGTTCTTTCCATCACAAGTCTCCAATAAACATTTATTAAGTGCCTATTATTTTCCAGGGACTATGCTAAGTTCTGGGGATATAATTAATAAAAAAAGAAAAACAGTGCCTACCCTCAAGGAACTTGTAATCTAAAGGAGGCAGCAAAGGGAAGGAGGAGGGAGAAGGCACAAAGGGTTACCGAGAAGTGGAGTCATCCTGTTCTGTGGAGTTGAAACCAGGGAGGGCAGCAGATACAAAGTGAAGTGAGTTGAGTCCAGATTTGTCCCTATAAAGGAAGGCACATCGCTGGTGCACTGGCTAGAGCTCCAAGACTGGAGTCAGGAAGACCTAAGTTCAAATTTGGTTTCAAACACTTACTAGCCGTGTGTACCTGAGTAAGTTATTTAATCCTGTTTGCCTGTTTCTTCATCTATAAAATGAGCTGGAAAAAGAAATGACAAACTACCTCACTATCTTTGCCAAGAAAACCCCGAATTGGGTCACAAAGAGTCAGACCCAACTGATTAATAACAATAATAAAGGAAAGCATTGGGAGGAGTTTAGTATTCCACCCTACAACCCACCAATCAGAGTGAATAGGAGGCTGGGAAAAGTGGTTTCAAGACTTGAGTTAGTAGCAAGTAGGTAAGACAAGAAGTGATGAACTTATCTTTGTATAGACATCTTGTTCCTTGGAATTGAAACCGAGTAGGACAGTAGATGCAAAGTGCAAATATTTGTGAATATATTGTATTTTTACTTATTAGATTTTAAACACTTTAAGTGAAGGAATATTGTCCTTTTTTAAAATCTCCATTTCCCTTTTGCTTTGTACTCCGTAGTGTTTTGTATATATATATGTATATATATATATATATGTGTGTGTGTGTGTGTGTGTGTACTAATGTAATTCACTATATAAACATATATAGTAAATTCTTAATAATTGTAATATGAATTAAATTGAATTTTAGCATTTATATCTTCTTTCCCCCTTTCTCTCTGCTACTCCACAATATAAAACACCAGAATACATGTCTCTAAGTTTTATTTGCAAAAGTATATATATATATATATATATATATATATATATATATTCAGAAACAATATCCAAGAGCAAAACCATTAGAAGAGTGTTTAAAAATGAAAATAATCCTTGGCCCAGAACTCTAGATCTGTGTTTATGGACTGGGTTCAATTGGAGGTGGTTTCTAAAAGTTCTAACTTTGACTCTTTCCTTTAGCCATTATTTCCTCTGGGAAATGGGAACAAATTTTAATGTCCCTCAGGGAAATCCTGGGTGTGGGCATGATCCAAAGCCTGGTGAGATCATCTTCCCTCATCTTCCTGGCAAGATTAAAGCTAGTTCTTGTACAGTGGAAAACCACTTAGGGATATTATGGTGCCAAATAACTCATTCATGATCCTATCATGATCATCTTCCTCTGAGACCCATATGGTCCTCAAGACCCATATTATTATCTTGGAGTAGAAGACTTTTCTCTGGTCTCTTTCTCAGAGAGAATTAGAACTTACTTGAGATTTATTACCCTTCAAATTCTAATTGAGGGGGCAAAGTCTGGGTTTGTTCCTCCACATTATGGCTCCCTCACCTTGCTGTTTATCATTTCTAGCTCTTATTTTGTCTTGGAATTCCTCCAATTAATCCTGGAACTTGGCCTTGTGCTGATAGTCTTTCTAATTTTCCCCAATAGTTTTAGTCTGGAGACTTAGTAATGTCTAGAAATTCTCTTTCTGTAAAGGGCTAAGCATTTATATCATGCCTGCTATATGCCAGCAATTTTGCTAAGTGCTTTTTAAAAGTATTATTTCATTTGTATCCAGGAAGTTCTATCTTCGGATTCCTTCAATGGTCCAGAAACCTCTCAGCTACATTATCCATTCCACTATGGTCTGCTCATGTTACAATGCTGCTACTGCCTATGTTTGTGACCATCACTGGAATCATTTGGCTCCCCTCTCTCCCAGGATCCCATGATTCCCTTCTTTCCAAGAAATTGAATCCTAGGCTCTGTGTCACATCTCTTTTTCCTTCCCAGCTTTCAGATCTGTGTTTATTTTTGACTTTGAAGATCAAGTTTAGGGATGGGACTTGGATGTGGGCTATCTGTGACTTAATCTAATGAGCAAATTTAGTGTGCAAATGGATAAATGGGCAAAAGATGTTTCTTTATAATTAATCAGGGAAAAATTGCCTTATCAATGTAGTGTCAATAAAGATGTTCATATATTCTACAAGCCAGAACAATAGCTTCTTCTTTTAACCTTGATTAAGTTCTTGGTAGCATGACTTATATGAACTTTCTGAGCTAGACTTTAACTATGGTCTCCCAGGCTAATTCAGCTTTCATGATTCCTTTGAGACAGAGAGTTTTCTTCATGATACCAGACTCCCTTATGGTTCTCAGTGTGGGCAATGTCTTCTGTCCCAAAGAATCTTCGTGATGATCTGAATTTTGATAACCTTAACATTTGGTTTCAATTTCTTTGGTTCAGTCTATAGTCTCAGGATTTATCTTAGGCAGTCAGGAATCAATGAGAAAAAAAAAAACAATTTATTAAGGTCTTACTATGTGCTGGAAATGCAAAGACAACCCACTAAGTGGGTTAGAAAACATTTATCAAAATCTTTATCTGTATTCAAGATACATACACAGCAGGTATAAGGCAATATTTGGAGGGAGGGGCACTCATAGTTCAGGGGACTATGAAAGGGCTTCTATAAAAGGTGATGTACTATGAAGAGACTCCTGTAAAAGATAAGCTTAATACATTGTTGGTGGAACTATGAACAGATCCAACCATTCTGGAGAGCAATTTGGAACTATGCTCAAAGAGTTATCAAACTGTGCATACCCTTTGACCCAGCAGTGTTTCTATTGGGCTTATATCCCAAAGAGATCTTAAAGGAAGGAAAGGGACCCACATATGCAAAAATGTTTGTGGCAGCCCTTTTTTTAGGGGCAAGAAACTGGAAACTGGATGCCCATTGATTGGAGAATGGCTGAATAAATTATGGTATATGAATGTTATGGAATATTATTTTTCTGTAAGAAAAGACCAGCAGGATGATTTCAGAGAGGCCTGGAGAGACTTGCATGAACTGATGCTGAGTGAGATGAGCAAAACCAGGAGATCAATATACACGACAACAACAAGACTATATGATGATTAATTCTGATGGACATGGCTCTCTCCAACAATGAGATGTTTCAAACCACTTCCAATTGTTCAGTGAAGAAAGCCATATACACCCAAGGTGAGGGATCTGAATGTGGACCACAACATAACATTTTCATGCTTTCTATTGATGTTTGCTTGCATTGTGTTTCCTTTTTCAGATTTTTTTCTTGTAGATCCGATTTTTCTTGTGCAACAAGATAACTATATAAATATGTATACACATTTGATTTGTCAAGTATTTTAACATGGTTAACATGTATTGGACTTCCTGCCATCTAGGGGAGGGGGAAGGAGTAGGGGGGGAAATTTGTAACAGAAAGCTTTGCAAGGGTCAGTGTTGAAAAACTTAAAAAATATATATTAAAATATATAAAAGATAAGCTTAGCCAAAAGAAGATGTGGATTCTAAGAGATGGAGATAAGGATGAAGAACATTTCAGGCAGGGTGTAAGAGTCATCATATAGGAGTGTAGGTAGCAGATGAAACTGTGTATAACAAAAGAGCAATGAGTGGTGAGGAGTAATATATCAGACTATTGGGAAAATAAGAAAGAGTCAGGTTATAAAGAGCTCTCAGGTTGTAAAAAAAGCCTCCTGGTTGTTGATACTCTAATTCAGCTTCCAAAAATATCATTTAGCTAACTCTCCTTACATGGCTTTTTTCCCTCTACTTAAAGTGGGTGTAAAAAGAACTAACACAATTAATGTTTCTCCTGTCACTTTAAAAATAGAATATACTACCATTCTGGCAGCCTGGAAAGACAAATCTGTCATCACAGAGAGTCCTGGGAAATAAAATTTTTTGTGTCTGATTCCTATTTGGGAAGTTATAAAAGAAATGCCCATCAGCACAAGGTAGGATGTTGAACATCAGGAAAATGGCATGTCACACTCCAAGTCACTGTGCTTGGTGTCTGGTAGCTTCTCCTTAATTACCAAACCTCCATTGTCTTTCATAAAAAAGCATGCCTTTTCTCCAGCTGATCAGTGCAATCTGAGTTCCCATTTTATTTGTGGCCTTATTTCAACAGTGTCCTCTTCTGAAGTCGTCATCAATCATGCCTGACAAGCTTGAAGAGGAAGGAGGAGGAAGAGAAGTTTGCTTTCTCATTTGGGGAGGCAGAGAGGTCACTGGCAACTTCAAGTTCCTTCAGCAGTATTTTGCAGACTTGAAATTGCTGTCTAGAACTCTCTTAGCTTGTTAGAGTGGAAAGAGTGCTGGAATTGGAATCCTAGGTACTGGCCTTGAGTTCTGCCTCTCTCACTTACTAACTTTATGATCCTGTGTAAATCAAATTTTTTGCCATTCTATGACCTCAATGTCTTTATCTGTAAAATGGAGACCAACTCGATAAAGGTGTTTTCAGAAATGTGCTTAGAAAAGCAATGTGGTACAGAGGAATGAGCATGGGAACTGGACAGAGAATCTCGGCCCTGCTATTTACTCCCTTTCTATAGCTAGCTAGATAGCAATTTTTTTTAGTGTTTTAAAATTATGTCTTTTGATCCTCAGAACAACTCTAGGAGGTAAATGCTATTTTCATTCCATTTTATAGATGGGGAAACTGAGGCTGGGAGAGATTAAGTAGCTTTCCCAGAATGACACAGCTAGGAAGCTATCTGAGGGAGGATCCAGATTAAATCTCCCTGGCTTCAAATCCAGCACTTTTTACACATTGTGCCACTAGCTGCCTTTTAAAATCTTTGGGCTTCAATTTCCCCTTTGGAAGTGGAAGGATTGGACTATATGACTTCTAGGGTCCTTTCCAGTTCTATATCTATGTTCCTTAAGGGCAGGACTAAATTTAAAAAGTACCATAGGGATGTGTATTATTTCCTTTTTTACCTTCTTTCTTAAGTGAATGAAGGATAAGGTAGAATTTGCTAGAGACATACTTCAAGTATACAGCATCCAGGAGACAAAATTTTCAGGGTCTAGTAATAGTAATAGCACTCCTAACAATAAATGACATTTAGATAATGCTTTAAGGTTTAAAAGGTGCTTTGCATTCATCATTTCATTTGATCCTCATAGCAACCTTGGGAAGTTGGTATATTTCAGAGGAGTTAAATGAGTCTCAGTGAGATTAAGTGATTTGCTGTTAGTACCATTCAGTCAACTCCTATCTATACTTTTTTAAAAAGCTTGTACACAAAACCCTCCTTTACTATTTTCAGGATGCTGAAATGGACATTAAAAATCATGGAATTTAAAACTAGAAGGGACCTTAATGATGAACTAGTTAGATCTTAAGCATTGCCAAATTTGAGTTGAAAATTATTAAAGTCAAGTTATTGCTCAAAATGTCATGACTCATTTGCGTAATGTACAGAATGTTTAGAAAAAACTGGGATCCAGATCCTTAGCTTCATAGAAATCTCTTTCAAGTGAATTAGACATAATTTGTTTCTAATTTTCTTGGTTTTGATAATACCTAAAAAGTACCTTGCTAATGATTGATTTTTACAAAGTATAGAAACAAAGAATAAAATAATGATCAGCACATCTAAGTAGTGAGATCTAGTCACTAGATCATGAATTTTTTGAGATCATGGATTGTTATTTTCCTTTTCATAGTGCTTAATATAGTATCTAGGATAGAGTAGCCACTTAAATGCTTGTTGATTGACAGAGTGATATCAAACCTTAAGGTTTGTCTAGACAGATAGCCTATTAAGTGACTCAAACTATTAGCACTGAAGATATTCATTGAGCAGGTTTCTTGGCCTTCTTCCCATCTTCTCTGCCCCTATCAGAATTTGATATGTAATATCCAGTAATTCTAATCAGAAGTTCTGGGACTCAGAGAGCTAGGGGCATGACAAGGATAAAAGTGGAGCAGGAGCTCAAGTGTTTTGTTGGATGGCATCCCTCAGTGAAGAAGTCAGAGAAAGAGGTCAAAATATGAATCAGATCCAACCTGAGTTACTGAATTCAAGATATCAGAAGCACTCATAGAATCAGGAGATTTGGGAGTGGAAAGGGATATTTGAAATCATCTAGCCTAACTCTCCTATTGTGCATATTTAGAAACTGAGGTTCAGAAGATATTTTGTGGGCCAGAGAGAGGTTAAGCCATGGGTTCTTTGTATCTGAGATTCTCTAGCTGAATTGTTGGTTTCCACTGGGGCAGAGTTGAGGTAGAAGCCAGGCTGTTGCCATGGGGATTTGTCTGGAGAAGCAAAGGAACTGAGATGCTATTACTGAAAAGGGGGGGGGGTCCAGGAACCAATACCAGATAATACAAGCAGAGGTTCAAGTTACAGAGAGATGAACAATCTTCAGGATCAAGATGCTGAATTAGTAGCAATTGTAAGCCATTATTTTACCTCACAGGGGCTTTTCCCTTCATATACACCCTTTATTCTTCCTTATATTTCTATTGAGGTCTTTTAACCATGGTGGCAGCAGGCTCACACACAATCTTTCCCTCTCTCATGGTGGGCACTTGTACAGATTCTGAAAGTAAATGACACATACTGGATCAAGATCACTGAGAGTTCTAATCGGTTCATTCATCTAGTCTGAAGCCCTTCTAATTGATTTTGCTGAGGCTAAGACCAGTATGAATTCCTCTTGTTCATCATCACCATTAAAAAAGGTTTTGACAAGTCAATAAGTATTGATTAAGCACCTACCCTGTTCCAGGCACTGCACTAAGCACTGGGGATACAAAGTGAGACAAAAAAGTCTCTACTGTCAAGAAATTCACAGTTCAGGGGACAAGATAATGTGAAAATAGCTACATACAAGGAAAGATAGGGAAAGGGTGACATGGTTATACCTGTGTTTTTGATAGATTCCCATGTGAAAAATAAAGCTGAATGGAAGATGAGACAGGTAGACAGACCAGAAGCCTATTGTAATCATATAGGTATAAGATGATACCAGCCCTGAACCAGAATGGTTGCATTGTTAAGGAGGCTTATTTGAGAAATGTTACAGAGGTAGAATTGATAAGATTTGGTAACATATTGGATAGTAGGAGGTGAGAGAGAGTTAAAAGTTAAGGATGATAACTCAGTTGAGAACCTTAGTGACTAGAAGGTTAATGACACACTTAACAGTAACAGGGAAGTTTAGAAGAGGGGTGAGTTGGAGAGTGGGAAGCTGAGAAGAGAGAGACAATGAATTCAGTCTTTGGTAATGTTCAATATAAGATTAGACAAATTGAGTGGATTGTAGGCAGAAAGTAGTGTGTAAGGGGAAGTGATAGATAATCAGCTTGCAAAAACAAGCTGGGTTCAAATGACAATGGGCAAATCGAGTCTATGTGGCATTAAGTTCCAGATATCCAGTAGACAGATGGAAATAGAGACTGGTTCTCAGGAGAAAGGTACTAATAGTTCTTCCTCTGCCCATTCTCTCTCACTTCAATTCTATCATTCACACAGTTGCAACACTGTTATTCCTAAAACACCGATTTGGTCATATCACTTCCTTCAGTATCCTCTTGTTGCTTTTAGATAATATACAAACTCTGTTGGGAATTTAAAGCCGATTGTTATCTGAATCCAGATGGTTTTCACGGGGCTGATTATTCATTACTTTTCTTATACACTGTTTTCAAGACAAACCAGTCCAAATGCTATATTTTTTAGATGATATTCCATATACTTTTCCTGTGGCCTTTGCATAAGAACATACTTAGAATGTTCTTCTCCCTTTTCTTTAATTCCCTCACTCCAAGACCCTTCTCAAATGCCACTTCCTTCAAGAGTCATTTCCTGATTCCTTATCTATTGGTGTTTCCCACTCCAATCCCCCACCCCAATTTGCAGACAAATCACTAATAATTTAACTTGTTTTTAATTGTGAATATGTTGTTGGTAGAATATAAGTTCCTTGAGGTCAGGGACTGTTTTGCCTTTATATCCCCAATACTTAGAATGTGCCTGACATGTACAGGTGATTGCCAAATGCTTCTTAGGTGAATAGAGCCTTGACCTTTTTTTTTTTTTTTTTTTTTCTTTTTTTTTTTTAAAGCTTTTTGTTCTTAAAACACATGCACAGACAACCCCAATATTCACCCTTGCAAAACTCTGTCCTTCAAATTTTCTACTCCCTCCCTCCCTTTAATCCCCTCCCCTAGATGACAAGCAATCCAATTCTTGTTAAACATATAGAGATTTTCCACACATACCTCCACTATTATCATGCTACACAAGAAAAATCAGATTAAAAAGGAAAAAAAAATGAGAAAGAAAACAAAAAGCAAGCAAACAACAACAGAAAAAGTCAAAACACCATGTTGTGATCCACATTCAGTCCCCACAGTCCTCTATCTGGGTGCAGATGGCTCTCTCCATCACAAGTCCATTGGAATTGGCCTGAATCACCTCATTGTTGAAAAGAGCCATGTCCATCAGAGTCGATCGTTGTGTAATCTTCTTGTTACTGTGTACAATGTTCTCCTGGTTCAACTCACTTCACTCAGCATCAGTTTATGCAAGTCTCTCTAGGCCTCTCTGAAATCATCCTGCTGGTCATTTCTCACTGAACAATAATATTCCATGACATTCATATACCATAATTTATTCTGCCAATCTCCAACAGATGAGCATCCATTAAGTTTCCAGTTTCTAGCCACTACAAAAAGGGGTTGCCACAAACATTTTTGCACATGTGGGTCCCTTTCCCTTTTTATGATCTCTTTGAGATAAAGGTCAAGAGGAAACACTGCTGCATCAAAGGGTATGCACAGTTTGATAACCTTTTGAACATAGTTCCATATTGTAGAGCCCTGCTCTTAAGAGTGAGGAATGACTGAGTTCAAATCTTGCTTCATTATTCAAAATTAATATGTATATTTATATATAGTCATATGTACATATGACTATATATACATATATATATATATTCATTTATATATTGGCTGTGAAACCTAGTAAACTACTAAACCTCCCTCAGTCTAGGTTTCCTCATCTGTAAAATTAGAGGTAGTGAATTTGATGACTTTTAAAGTCCCTTTCAGGCTTATGTTTATGATTCTTAACTTTTTGATTGATTAATTGATTATATAATGGTTAGTATAGCAGGTCAGTTATCTTGATGGGAACTAGTACAGAGAGGAAGATATTACTTTATAATGTTGTGATTGTAGCTCTATTTAGCTCAAGAGTGGTAAAGAGGAGAAAAATTATACTTTTTGGAATTTAGGATTGAGGCTCCTGTGAAATTTAGAAGAGACTAACTAGAACTGTTAATGAACTGAGTCTCCTGTTAAAGGAAAGTTAAACAAATAGGCTGTTGAGTTTAACTGCTTTTCTGAAGGATTTGAGGTTGTTCTATAAGATGGGGTGGGCATAGCCTAGTACAAGGTAGGAAAAGCATAATTTTTGTTAGAATGTTTATCACACTTATGTTTATGCCTTGAGCTTAGGCCAGAGCTAAATTTGTAATAGAGTCCTTTGACATTGAGGATCAAAGTCACTGCAATATGGGGAGAGACCATTGAAGGTAGTTATAGGGTTCTTCACCTAGGAAGAAACTACAATTTGATGCCATAGTAGACCCAGGATTCACAGAAAATCCTACATAATCATATTTCCTCAATTATAACGTATGCTTCTCGATAAAAGGGACTTTTTCCTGCCCTTGTTTATGTCCTTTTCAATTAGCTCAGTGAGTGTATTAAATGCTTAATAAATGTTCCTTATCTGATTGATTAATCAGGGGGAGTATTTTCTGGGTTATCAAATGATTAGCTACTTGCCCAACACAAGGATAGGGCTTTGGCCTACATAGGCCAAATAGATAGGGATTGGGCCTGCAAGCTCATCAGTAGAGAACTTTTGGTGAGGAATTTCCTCTTTTAATGTAGGTTGAGATCTTCTCTCAAAATTATAGTCTTAGAATATTGCCTAGAACATTGGAAAATTAAGTGTCTTAGAGTAATGCTGACAGTATGTGTCAAATGTAGGACTTGTTCCTAGGTTTTGTTCTAAGCTAGCTCTCTATATATTATAACCATGCAGCCTCCGCTTATGGTCAGCCTACACACTTTCCACTCATCCCTCCTTATGTTTAATATGCAAGCAGTTTTTTTTTTTGTGTGTGTGTGTGTGTGTGTGTGTATGTGTGATTTACTGGAGGTGAATTCACTTTCTTGGAAGAATTAAGATCTTACTCAGGGGTGAGGTGTAGTGGAGTTGGATTCTTTCTTCAAAGAGGTAAGATTTCTTTTCTTTTTTTTTATACTTTTTATTTGCTAAACATATGTATGGGTAATTCCTAAACATTAACCCTTACAAAGCTTTCTGTTACAAATTTTTTCCCCCTACTCCCCACCTCTCCCCTAGATGGCAGGATATCCACTACATGATAATTATGTTAGAATACTTAAGAAATCGAATATATGTATAGTCATTGCATCATTTTTTTGTGCAGGAGAAATAGTATCTACAAGAAAGAATAATCCAATAAAGAAAATACAATGCAAGCAAACATCAATAGAGAACATGAAAATGTTATGTTGTGGTCCCCATTTCACATCCCTCTCCCTGGGTGCATATGGCTTTCTTCACTGAACAATTGGAACTGGTTTGAAGCATTTCTTTGTTGAAGAGAGTCATGTCCATTAGAACTGATCCTCATATAGTATTGTTGTTGCTGTGTATAATGATCTCCTCGTTCTGCTCACTTCACTGAGCATCAGTTCATGCAAGTCTCTCCAGGCCTCTCTGAAATCGTCCTGCTGGTCGTTTCTTACAGAGCAATAATATTCCATAACATTCATATACCATAATTTATTCAGCCATTCTCCAATTGATGGGCATCCATTCAGTTTCCAGTTTCTAGGCACTACAAAAAGGGCTGCCACAAACATTCTTGCACATGTGGGGGCCCTTTCCTTCTTTTATGATTTCTTTGGGATATAAGCCCAATAGAAACACTGCTGGGTCAAAGGGTATGCACAGTTTGATAACTTTTTGAGCATAGCTCCAAATTGTTCTCCAGAATGGTTGGATTTGTTCACAGCTCCACCAACAATGCATCAGTGTCCCAGTCTTCCCACATCCCCTCCCACATTCATCTTTATCTTTTCCAGTTATTTTAGCCAATCTGACAGATATGTAGTGATACCTCAGAGTTGTCTTAATTTGCATTTCTCTGATCAATAGTGATTTGGAGCACCTTTTCATATGATTATAAATAGTTTTAATTTCATCATCTGAAAATTGTCTGTTCATATCCTTTGACCATTTATCAATTGGAGAATGGCTTGAATTCTTATAAATATGAGACAATTCTCTATATATTTTAGAGATGAGACCTTTATCAGAACCCTTAAATGTAAAGATGATTTTCCAATTTGATGCTTCCCTCCTAATCTTGTCTGCATTAGTTTTGTTTGTACAGAAATTTTTAACTTAATACAATCAAAATTATCTATCTGGTGTTCAATTAAGAATTCCAGATCTTCTTTGGACATAAATTTATTCCATATCCACAGATCTGAGAGGTAAACTATCCTATGTTCCTCTAATTTGGTTATAATATCACTCTTTATATCTAGATCGTGAACCCACTTAGATCTTATCTTGGTGTGCAGTGTTAGGTGTGGGTCCAGCCTTAATTTCTTCCACACTAGTTTCCAATTTTCCCAGCAGTTTTTGCCGAATAGTGAGTACTTATCCCAAAAGCTGGGGTCTTTGGGTTTATCAAACACTAAATTGCTTACGTTATTACCTAGCTTGTCCTGATATTCTATCCTATGCCACTGATCAACTGCTCTATATCTCAGCCAGTACCAAATGGTTTTGATGACCGCTGCTTTATGATTTAGTTTTAGATCTGGTACAGCAAAAAGAGGTAAGATTTCAAGCAAATTTGGCTACAAGTGATCTGTTATTTTTACTAGTGCTATCACATTCATTTCATCTTTTTTTCTGTCTATTACAGAGGTATTCCAAACCTTTCAGGACTTTTCAGTGTCTGAGTAGTGAAAATATTAACTGTATTTCAAGATTCCAGAACTCAGGTTTGTATGTCAAAGAATCAGCTCATGAGTTCTGTTGCTCGTGGATATGAAATCCAGAAATTTTATCAACTTAAAAGTGTCTAATAGATGATGTTTGAGATTTCATTGGTTTGTGGGGAGAACTCAGTACTGAAATCATTTGGGATATTGATACTAGGACTTGAAGGACTTTGGTTATTCATAATCTTCTTTCTAGACCATATAATTGTCCTCTACTTCTGATAATTTTAATGTAAAGAATACTTATGGGTAACTTGTGATGTATTAACTTGATACAATGGGACACAACTCCTAAGGCATGCTTTTTAATGTACAGTATGAATAGATTGATGGACTGAGAACCAAGAAGATTTAGATTTGAATCCTGCCATGCATATTTACTAACTATATGATCATAGACAAATTCATGTACATTTTAAAACCCACATTTCCTTTTCTCTAGTATGAATTTGTTGGGAGAATAAAATGAATCAATGTACAGAAAGTATTTCAGAGATATTAAAGCACTATATAAATATCAATTATCATTATTTTGGGTATCAGCTTAAGGTTAGAGGAAGATAGTGTTGAAATATTTTGTGGAATTATTTTTTAGCAATCATCACTTTCTAGAATTTTTCTAGACTACAAACTCCATGAGTATCATTAGAGAAACTATATTTTATCTTTATATTTCCACTAACTATGACACAATGATTTACACACAACTTGATGCATAAAAAATGTTTGATGAATTAGGTTAGAAGTTTCCAGAAATTCAGTAAAGGGGCAGTTAAAGAAGATAAATCCATGATGAAAAGACAATTGTATCTGGATCCCCAAGGGACTACTGTGGGTACTTCATAGCCTTGAGATTGTTTGCATTAGGATGTTATGTGTCCCTTTCAGAATTCAATATTTACTCCCCTGAGGACTATGTGTCCATCTATTCCATTTCTTTCTGTCAAAACTGGTATTTTTTCAGCTTTTCATACAACTAGTGTTCATGGAGCCATGCCAACATTGTTCACATCAACTAGATGTGCTTTGTTGAAGTCTGTGGGGTAGATCAAAATGTCATCTAGATATACGATTACCCCACACTGAGAAAAACTTGGAATATAACATTTATGAATTGCTGAAAGTTGAAGATGTGTTTCAGAGTTCAAAGAGCATCTATAGATACTTGGATTGTCCTTACTGATTTAAAACAGTTTTGCATTTCTCCCTTATCCATTTATCCATATTGCATGTTCCTTTAGATTGAGTTTGGAGGAAGCTGAAGCTGCCTTACCTACTCCTAGAAGACTAGGGATATTGGTTGCAGGTAATGGTTATATTAATAGCTTAGGTCACAAACTAAAATATCAGTAGCACTCCTTACTGGTATTGCAGATTGCTCAATGTACTCATTTAAGTTTATGGCTAGGGTTCCTAAATGAGACAGTAGAATTAAATTTTTAACCTGAAGTTCATAGATCTTCAAGGCAGAGGATTCATATATTTGGATAGGAAAATTGCACCTTTATTTTAACATAATTGATAAAAATCCATTGTATTTTATTTTATGTATTAAAAAACGTTATTCTGAAAAAAAGACCCATAGACTTCACTAGACTGACAAAGGGAACCAAGACCCCACTTCCCTCCACATGAAAAAATACTTTACTCTGGAGTATAGGTGATTCACTAGTCAGTATCCTTGGTGATGAAATTATTCATATGGTTATGTTTTTGATGGACAGGGTGATGACTTCCTTAGTTTTAGAGAAATCTTAGTAAGTAGCACTGGTTAAGATGTTGATGGAGAAGGTAACTGGTTGCTCTGGGGGAGTATCTCTATAATGCTACATATAACTTAAGTTGAAAACTGGCTCATAGAGGATTCACCATTACTTTTCTCTCTTTGCCCATATAGATTATCACTAACATCCTGGTAGGATTTGTTTTTTTTCAAGTGATTGCCTGATTGAGTCACCTAAGTGACAAGGACTAAATGTAAAGATTTCTTATTGAATGTCTTTATTATTACAGGGAGAGGTAGACAAGCAGTTGGCATGGTCTGGTAGAAAGACTGTTGAGTGTGGAATCAGTGGACTTGGGTTCAAATTATATCTTTGCGATTACCTGCATAATCTTGGGCAAATTGCTTGACTTCCTGGATCTTCAGTTTCTCCATCTACAAAATGAGTAAACTGCCTCTAATATCTCTTTCAAGTCTAGATCAATAAAGGAAGGAAACAAGCATTTATTAAGTGCTTTCTATGCTAATCATTCTGCAAAAATTAACTCATTTAATTCTCATCATAACCCTGGGAGATAGGTATTATTCCCATTTTTCAATTGAGGAGAGAAAGGCAGACAGAGGTTAAGTAACACATCTTAGGATTTGAATTCAGATCTTCCTAACTCCAAACACTGCATTCTATCTATTGTAGCACCTAGTTGCCTGAAATTATGATTCTCTGACCCTTCTCATGCAGGTCAACAAGAGGATCATGACATTTCCAGATATTTTGCAATTACCCAGAGCTTACTTCTAGATGGTATGGTGGTTGAGGTTTTTGAGCCTCAGTAGTTGCAAGATGTCCAATACTTGAGTGTGCTTGGTCCTTGTGGAATTTATTTATTTATTCTTTCCTCTAGTCTTTTGTGCCCCTGAATATTGCATCTTACCTGAAAACAGCTTTTCTGCCCACAATATAGAATAGTTCCTCCCCTAGATGCTTGCCTTTTACAAAAGGACTGTCTGACCGTCTAGTTTCCTTTGATTTGAATTATGAATGATTTTTTTTTGTAGATGTAGATGGCAATAAGGATGGGGTTTTGGCCACTGTTACAGAGCTACTAGTATAATTCCTGGCAGATTGGGGATCAATTCTGTCCTTAATTACAGGCACTATCATGTGGCTGCTACCATTTCTGCAAGATCTTCTATAATCGGGTCCAAAATTTTGTAGGAGGAATTCTTAACTTAGGATCCTCAACTTGGTATTTTCCTGTCAATGTTTAGATAATTGCATTTCAGCATAATTGTTTTCCAAAAGAATTATTGATTTGTTACTTTATGCACTTAAAAACATTATTCTGAAAACTACACCAGAAAATTCATGAGGCCTATCACATGCAAAATGGCCCAGAGAAATTAGTCCATCATAGAATTTGTTAGAAGAGAATTTAGAGATTATCTAGTACAACACCCCCATTTTATTAAAAAAAAAAATCTGAGGTCCCTCAATGTAGCATCATTCCTAAGTCAGCTGTCACTCAAAGAAAGCTCATAAATATTTGATTACTGATTCCTTCCTTTGTCTAAGCTCCTGGATCTGTCTTTACCCAGCTTTGCCTTAGGTTGAACCTTTGAGTTCCAAAATAAACTTCTTCAAATCTTCCAGGAGGGGGCACTCTTCAGTCATAAATCAAGATGCTTACTGAACTTGGGTAAGTGAGAAAGCATAAAGCACAACTTCATCTGCTGAGTACTGGGATGCTGGGGCCAGGGCTTGAAGAACTGACTGGTGTGTGCCCTAATCCGGGTAACTCTTCCATTTGGCTGGGAAGCTTCTCTGGCAGATTTAGAGAGTTGGCCAAAACCTAGGAAGCACATTCCCATTGTTGGTGGAGCCAGGGGTTTTTGTCCTTTACTGTGACCACCTGGACTTACAGGATGGCATTTTCAATTAGGAGATCATCCAGCTGGACATGGAAGAACAGCCCTTCTCCACTGTTGCACTCTTATTTCCTTTGGCAGTAACTTGTGGGGAGACCATGAGCTGTCCATCCTAGGCAGTCTGGTAAATAGGCTTGTAGGTCTTGTGGTTTGGAGAGGGAAAATGCTGTAGCGCATTGGAAGAGCATGGTTATGACTCTGCTGTTTCTAAGAATCTCTCCAGGAGTTTCTGGTTCCTTGAGTGTGGTTTAATTGAGGTCAAGTGCATTATTATGGAGATTTACATGAAGAATCAAAAGCCTTGAGATGAGGGTTTTTAAAAGGGGATCTGGGTACGTACTGGAGGATGGAGAATAAACTGAGGTTCAAGGAACAGAAAAGAAAGTGTTACTCTGGATGGTTTTTCTAGGCGATTCAATCTCTACTAATGAGATATTATATGGAGAGTCAGAGATATGTAACAACTGTTATGTAACAAACTAGCAAATAACAAACAAACCTCAAACTCTCCTTTCTGATAATTAGAGCTAATTAAAAGTGAAAAGATTTGCTTCAGTAAAGATTGCTTACTGGAGGATCACTCATTGGGGAATCTATGAAACCGATTCTTGTTTAGAGAGAAGCTGGGATAGATAAGCTCCATGGCCTCTTCCAAATCTGAGAGACTATAATTCAACCATTCTCTAACAGCCCTCCAGAGCAGAATATAGAGCCTGCAATAGCAGATTGGTGCTTATTTATGGGTGCTACCTTGACTTACTCATATATTAGATATGCTTTGTAGCTGCAGCAATGAGTAGTTGGAAAAGAACCAAATCACAAAACGCAGAGTGATGTGGAGAGTAGAAAACTGAGGCAATCACAAGCCAAGAAATGTGTAGGAATTGAAGAATCAGAATGAAATAATCAGAATTTATCCAATGTATGAAATGAAGAACTTGAATAATCAAAGTAACTGAGGGCTCAGTTATTGAGTGATGTTAGTAGTTATTCTGGTGATAAGACCCAAACCCAGTGCAGCCAACTGAGTCTGACCAGGCACTTGGGAAAATTTTTTACATTTCAACAGGACCTTCCTTTGGGTAAATCCAAAGAGCAACCTTATCTAGATCACTGAGGAAATAGAAAAAGAAAAAATTATGTGAGACAATTAAAACTTGGAAAAAATGACATACATTTTTATACAATAAACAGATAATCAGAGAGAAAGTGTTGTGTTCACTTCAGTTTTGAGTGTCATATTTTAGGCAAACAATAAGAGAAATATAACAGGCCTCTCCCTGGGGTATATGGCTTTCTTCATCACTTAACAACTGGAACAGGTTTGAAACATGTCCATCAGAATTGATCATCATATAGTATGTTGTCGCCATGTATATTGATGTCCTGGATCTGCTCATTTCACTAAGTATCAGTCCATGCAAGTCTCTCCAGGCCTCTCTGAAATCATCCTTCTGGTTGTTTCTTACAGAACAATAATATTCCTTAACATTCATATACCATAATTTATTCAGCCGCTCTCCAATTGAAGGGCATCCATTCAGTTTCCAGTTTCTAGCCACTACAAAAAGGGCTGCCACAAACATTTTTGCACATGTGGGGCCCTTTCCTTCCTTTAAGATCTCTTTGGGATATAAGCCCAATAGAAATGCTGCTGGGTCAAAGGGTATGCACAGTTTGATAACTTTTTGAGCATAGTTCCAAATTGCTCTCCAGAATGGTTGGATCCATTCACAACTCCACCAACAATGTATTAGTGTCCCAGCTTTCCCACCTTCCCTCCAACATTTATCATTATCTTTTCCTGTCATCTTAGCCAATCTGACAGGTGTGTAGTGGTATCTCAGAGTTGTCTTAATTTGCATTTCTCTGATCAATAGTGATTTGGATCAACTTTTCATATGACTAGAAATAGTTTTAACTTCATCATCTGAAAATCGTCTGTTGGTATCCTTTGACCATTTATCAATTGGAGAGTGGCTTGAATTCTTATAAATATGAGTCAATTGTCTATATATTTTAGAAATGATGCCTTTATCAGAACCCTTAAATATAAAGATGAATTCTCAGTTTTTTGCTTCCCTCCTAATCTTGTCTACAATAGTCTTGTTTGTATAAAAACTTCTTAACTTAATATAATCAAAATTAACTATCTGGTGTTCAATTAAGAATTCTAGTACTTCTTTGGACATAAATTCCTTATTTCTCCACAGATCTGAGAGATAAACCATCCTATGTTCCTCTAATTTGCTTATAATATCACTCTTTATGTCTAAATCATGAACCCATTTAGATCTTATATTGGTATGTGGTGTTAGGTGTGCGTCAAGCCCTAATTTCTTCCACACTAGTTTCCAATTTTCCCAGCAGTTTTTCTTAAATAGTGAGTACTTATTCCAAAAGCTGGGGTCTTTGGGTTTATCAAACACTAGATTGCTATAGTTAATGCCTGGTTTGTCCTGTGATCCTATCCTATTCCATTGATTGATTACTCTATTTCTTAGCCAGTACCAAATGGTTTTGATGACAGCTGATTTATAATATGGCTTTAGATCTGGTACAGCAAGGCCACCTTCATCAGCCTTTTTTTTTCAGTAATTCCCTTGAAATTCTTGACCTTTTGTTTTTCCAGATGTACTTTGCTACTATTTTTTTTTCTAGATCTGTAAAATAATTTCTTGGAAGTTTGATTGGTATGGCAATAAATAAGTAAATTGATTTCGGTATTATGTCATTTTTATTATATTTGCTTGGCCTACACGTTAGTACTTGATACTTTTCCAACTGATTAAATTTGACTTTATTTGTGTGGAAAGTGTTTTGTAGTTTTGTTTGTATAGTTCCTGACTTTTCCTTGGCAGATAGATTCCCAAATATTTTATACTATCTACAGTTATTTTGAATGGAATTTCTTTTTGTATCTCTTGCTGCTGAACTTTGTTGCTAATATATAAAAATGCTGATGATTTATGTGGATTTATTTTGTATCCTGAAAATTTGCTAAAGTTGTAAATTGTTTCTAGTAGTTTTTCAGTTGAATCTCTATGATTGTCTAAATATACCATCATATCATCTGCAAAGAGTGATGACCTGGTTTCCTCCTTACCTACTCTAATTCCTTTAATCTCTTTTTCTTCTCTTACTGCCAAGGCTAACATTTCTAATACAACATTAAATAGTAATGGTGACAGTGGGCAGCCTTGTTTCACTCCAGATCTTATTGTGAATGGTTCTAGTTTGTCCCCATTACATATAATGCTTGTTGATGGTTTTAAATAGATGCTACTGATCATTTTAAGGAAAAGCCCACTTATTCCTATACTATTTAGTGTTTTTAATAGGAAGGGGTGTTGGATTTTATCGATTGCTTTTTCTACATCTATTGAGATAATCATATAATTTTTGTTAATTTGGTTATTAATATAGTTGATTATGCTGATAGTTTTCCTAATACTGAACCAGCCCTGCATTCCAGGTATAAATCCTGGTCATAGAGTATTATCCTGGGGATGACTTTCAGTAACTTCATTGCTAATATCTTATATAAGATTTTTGCATCAATATTCATTAGGGAAATTGATCTACAGTTTTCTTTGTCTGTTTTCACCCTGCCTGGGTTAGCTATCAGTACCATATCTATATTATAAAAGGAATTTGGTTGTACACCTTCTTTCTTTGTTTTTTCAAATAGTTTACATAGTATTGGAATTAATTGTTCTTTGAATGTTTGGTAGAATTTAGATGTAAATCCAAGTGGCCCTGGAGATTTTTTCTTAGGGAGTTGATTAATAGCTTGTTCTATTTCTTTTTCTAAAATGGGGTTATTTAAATAATTTATTTCCTCTTCTGTTAACCTGGGCAATCTATATTTTTGTAGATATTCCTACATTTCATTTAGATTATTAAATTTATTGGCATATAGTTGGGCAAAGTAACTCCTAATTCTTGCTCTAATTTCCTCTTCATTGGTGGAAAGTTCTCCCTTTTCATTTTTGAGACTAACAATTTGATTTTCCTCATTCCTTTTTCTAATTAAATTAACTAAAGGCTTATTTATTTTGTTGTTTTTTCATAAAATCAACTCTTAGTTTTATTTATTACTTCAATAGTTTTCTTACTTTCAATTTTATTAATCTCCCCCTTTATTTTCAGAATTTCCAATTTGGTATTTAATTGAGGATTTTTAATTTGTTCTTTTTCTAGCTTTTTAAATTGTAAGCTCAATTCATTGATCTTCTCTTTCTCTATTTTATGCAAGTAAGCATCTAGAGATATACAATTACCCCTTATAACCCTCTTTAGCTGTATCCCACAAATTTTGGTATGTTGTCTCATTATTGTCATTCTCCTGGATGAAATTATTGATTGTGTCTATGATTTGCTCTTTCTCCCATTCATTCTTTAGGATTACATTATTTAATTTCCCATTAATTTTTGTTCTATTTTCTCCTGGCTTTATATTGCATGTAATTTTTATTGCATTGTGATCCTAAAAAAGATGCATTTATTATTTCTGCCTTTCTGCATTTGATTTTGAGGTTTTTATGCCCTAACACATGGTCAGTTTTTGAATAAGTTCCATAAACTACTGAGAAAAAAGTAAATTTCCTTCTGTCTCCATTCAATTTTCTCCAAAGATCTATCATACCTAATTTTTCTGCCATTTTCTTTACCTCCCTAACTTCTTTTAGATTTATTTTGTGGTTTTATTTATCTAATTCTAAGAGAGCAAGGTTGAGGTCCCCCACTAGTATAGTTTTGCTGTCTATTTCTTCTTGCATCCCTCTTAACTTCTCCTCTAGGAATTTGTATGCTATACCACTGGGTGCATATATGTTTAGTATTGATATTGCTTCATTATCCATGGTACCCTTTAGTAAAATATAGT